>JAGDQP010002853.1:61714-77555 GCA_022664845.1 Lepisma saccharinum
GTTAATATATATATATATATATATATATATATATATATATATTAACACTCTAGCGGCCATAATTTTGAAGATATTTGAACGAAATTTTTATATATTGTTTCTAGGCTTAATAGCTCGGTTAAGTTCGTTAATGAGCAAAATCGGTCATCATCTTGGATCCAAAATGTCCGCCGAACCCATTGTTGTATAGAATACACAGCCTAAACCGCTGGGGCTATTGGAATCAAATTTGGCATAAAGGTACAACGTCACTTTTTGATTACGAAAATGTTATCTAATGAGTTCATAGACGCCATCTTGGATCCAAAATGGCGGAAGTAAGAAATGTATTTTCCATATCGTTTCAGCTAGAGATACGAAACTTGACATAAAGGTGTATTGTCACTAGTAGTTGAAGCAAATATTACGAAATGTTGAAACAGTTACCATCTTGGATTCAAAATGGCCGCTGAACCCATTGTTGTATAGAATACATAGCATAAACTGCAGCTAGAAATTTGGTAACACTATACATTATCATTTGTATGTTACTAAAATATTACATGATGTATCCAAAGACGCTATCTTGGATCCAAAATGGTGGACCTAAAAAGACATTTTCCACACCGTTTGAGCTAGAGATACGAAATTTGGCATAAATGTGCATTATGACGAGTAGTTTAGGAAAATATTACAACATTTGGGAAAAGTCGCCATCTTGGATCCAAAATGACCGCCCAAAATCCCATTTTGCACACCGTTTGAGCTGGATTAATGAAATTTTACTTGAAGTTGTACCATCACAAGTAAGTCACGACAATATAAGAAAACTTTCAAAAAGTCGTCAACTTGGATCCAAAATGGCCGCCCCAAAAACATAATTTTCAAATCATTGAAGGTAGAGAAACGAAATTTTCTTTGAAGGCGTATGTCCAAGAGTAGGTTACAATAAATGGGGCAAACCTTCCTTTTGGGGGCGCAGAGCCCCATGGGAGGGTACAGATGGATACCATGGTGGTGTTGTGCTACAGTGAGATTTTGGTTAAGATAAAGGAGGTGCATCCTCTCAAAAGCACTGAAGTTGGGGGGCGAACCCCCTACGGGGGTCTAGGGGCAGCGATCCAAGCGAAACAAAGCGAGTATATATATATATATGTCTTGTGAGGTATCGTTGAACAGCTTTTAATGAATAATCTACAAAACAATAAATAGTTTCTCGATAGCTCTCATATAAGGCGAGATTTGAATTTTTGAAAATAAAAAAAAACTTCGAGATCTACCTCAGCCTGTAGGCCTACCGAAAGGGATTTTTAAAGAATTACAATAACAACACGCTATAGGCAACGCAACAACAATGCAAGGCTGTAGGGAATTACAAAGAATAAATAAAAATAATATTTTTTAAATGGCAGTAGCAAGTCATGACGCGAAATAAAAGTGTACAAAACATAATCAACATTTTATGTTTCAAACGAAACAAAATAGAATGCGCAGAAATTATATTTCTTGAAACTTAATTGATTGAAGACAACTTCGGCATTTTCTATAGGAAAAAGGTATTGTAGATTGTCTTATTCTGAAACTAACAAATAACTTCTTTAATGTCATTGAGATTGCATAGGGCTTCCTTAATCGAAATTAATAGCATGAAATATCCGGTTGAATATTAATCTGCTTTGTAGAACAGAAATAAATAAAATACTTTCAACTTCCGTAATCCTGTTGTTACGCTCAAGGGTTTTAAATTGGCACTGGGGACGCAGACAAGTTCGATACCTTCTGACACCGTACTGAATGACATTTACCGCAGTTTGCTTAAGCCTTACTAGGCGAATATGGCCATAGCACGTAGCCAAAGGCATTAGTTGCTACCTTATTCCCTCACACTCAAAAAGCGTTTGCTAAAGGACATCAGTCCTCGGACATGTGACATATTTAAGGTATAGAAACATGTCTAGCCCATAAATGTAAGTTCAAAAAAGAGAGAAATATTGAGCATTTTGTGTGTGTGGGGGGGGGGGACATCTGAAAATAATCGAAAAAATAAAGAACGAAAGCTGAAGTTTAATAACATGTTTCATCTATTTAGGAATACCTCCTGACTAGAAGGGGGAAAATCAATTATGCTCATTCTTATAATCATGTCAGAAGCAATTGCAACAGATGCTGCGCATGCTGTATAAGTAAACGTTTCCGTGAAATAAGTCCCTATTCTTCGTTGACTTCTGTGGTGCGTGTGTGGTGCAATAATACGTATTCAATTGAATTCGTTTATGACCTTTAGTCATCTATGGCTTAGGGTTGGATAGGGTAGGGGAAAGGATGCGGGAAGGGGTCGTCCAGGTCCTAAGATGAAGATACTACATCGGCATTTCGCTTATGTGAGAAACAAAATGGAAAACCTCAGTTGGGATGGTCGTGTGCTGGATCAAACCAATGATCTCCTGAAAGCGAAACTTAATACTCGATCAACTTATTTACGGCGACTCAGTGTGTGCTATTGTGTATTTTGCTTAAATTTCATCCTTATTCAGGTTTTAGAAACGGTGTAAAATTGAAAATTATATAGCCTAGAGCTGTCATACGTATCTAAATGAGTTTCTTTTATTTAATCAAAATTGCGTACTACTTGAACATGCACTGGATTGAGCTGAAATAATCTGGATAATCTTTACTCCGAATAGCCGGAAGGTTGATTTAAAATATCGGATACGTTTCAGAATAACAAAAGCGAAAGGCACAAGAATTAGTATTTTTATTTTTCGCACACTATATCAGAGAAATAATTCTAAGAAGCACTTTCGAGCAGATATATTCTATCCTAGACTTTCCAACTTGAAATATTCTTTCATTTAAAAATTTAAAACTGCTGCTTTCAATTGACCGCCAGAGAAGAAAGTAGTTGCGAGAATTTTTCAAGTGCGAAGATCGCCCGCCTATCGAGTGCAAAGCAGACGACACATTGTCTCCACAAAATGAGCAAACATATAGAGCCTTATGGAGGCAACGATCTTCTCATAGCCTTCTGTTCTACTTTCACCCCCTGAGATGCCTAAAAGTGCAATTTACCCCCCTCATCGTTCTGTGTTGGCAAACGGATGGAAACAAAGTTGAAAGCAAGCGAGCTGCTGCCTGAGACGGACGGTACCGCACAATACATACACCAACACCCACTCTCTCTTTCTTTTTGTATATATATATATATATATATATATATATATATATATATATATATATATTCGTTTAAGTGTAATGATTAAGTCAGGTTCTGTGGGTTAAAAAATAAGAAGCAAGATGCTTTTTGACGACATATTTCAGGAATAAAAATATCAGAAGGGACTTTACACAACCGACGAAACCTAACCACTGCTATATACATTTTTATACATCTTTGAAGGGGACTTTCTGACCGACACGCGTGACTGTAATCGATTCACAATGCACATATTCCAGCTTCGCAGACACGAAAATAAACACGCCTAAATCTGCTTACAAACGCATTGATGTAACAACATGGTTTCGTTTTGCTTAGTCATCAGAGTTTTAATATTACGTTTCTCAACGAGGTAACCCAGCAACACTTCCGAAAGCGTGGAGATGCTGTGCTTCGCTTTGATTTATTTTATCCTGCTTTACACGTACACAATGAAGAGCACGATAGCATTGTAACTATTTCGGTATAACTAAGACAATTGTTTTCAATAATATGAAAATTACTGCAGGGTCATCACAAATTGAAATAGACACCAGAGCCTGAGTGACATTAAGAACGTGAAATATGCGTTTATGTAATTTGAGTGTCAGGATGGTTAGAGGAAAATCAATGATAACATATATTCCCAACATACGATGAGTAAACTGAAGATATGCTACATACTATCATGCAAACATTAAACTACGTTTCTCTTTCGAGGTTAAAGCAAACATGAGAACACATTCGATATATTTAATGTGGATAAAGTTTCACGAAAAATATCAAGCATTACATAACATTACATAAATCGCTTAGGCGTGCGAGCATTTTCAACTCTGAACAACTTTTCATAAAAAAATATAGTGATGAGTAAAGTTCAGTTTCTTTGGTATTAATGATATTTATTTAGCTTACAAGCATTTATATTAAAGAAACCTTCGCTATAACTACTCTTTTTCATATTCACATACAGAAGTTCATTTCAACTGTTTCAACGTTGCGTTGCTTCATTGATGCTTGGAGTAGTGAAAAAGGTGGGGGAATGTAATGTAACACTATCACAACACCAGAAAGTCCCATCGATGAAATCCTTCACCGTTCACTCCTACTCTTCTATTCTACATTAAAATGGTAGACACCGTCCAGAAGGTAAATGTAAAGCTGCCATAGGTTCACCTTACTCATGCAATAAACTGAACACCATTTCCACTGTTGTCAAAGTTTCCACAAATAAGTTGGTTTGAAGCAATTCCACTAAATGAACGCTACTTGTTATTATTTCCAAACACAACGAAATTTTAAATAGAACTAGATATAGCTGAATTAACAAGCATAATTGGAGATGCACGATACGATTGAAGGTTGTCACTGTAGGCCTTTCTACTCGAACTTCGCAATTAAAAAATAATGTTTTCATGCGCGTAGCACGATGAAATTCGGCTCGCTTTTAGTATGAATAGATATATTTCAACACACTTGGTTCCCATTAGAAAACGTTCAAGAAATATCGACAGATGTTTGGTTTTTTCAACGACTTCCACCACGTTTTGCAAAACTACGTTATGAACACTTCATCAGCTGTTACTGTCACGGGTCTGAAGCAATAGAGCAGTACACAGAACGAACGTTCATGCGCCGATGTCTGTTTGACGAGAATCACCGTGCGACTTAGATTCAAAGAGTAAAATAACAACTCCATTAAACCTATTTGTTTAGATTTTTTATCTCAGACAAGTAGTCCTTTAAGTATATTAGCTCGTGAATGATATATCGAGAATAACACTTCACGGGAAATTTACAAACCACACTTTGACGATTGTCCAACGTCACTTGAGTAGTTCTTCCCGCGAAAATCTTGGTGCAAAAGACAAGAAGTTCGCACCTCAAAGTACAGATTCGGTCAGAGTTTCCACACAACTATCAGTAGTATAGATATGTTACCCACAAGGCATTGCGCGGAAAATCCGACCTTGTTACGTAATAGCTCTTAAAGCTTACAGACATAAGGTACTTATAATTCCAAATTGTCCTTATTAATATTCATAGAATACAAAGGGCTTATGCCTGTGACAGCGTATACCCGTACATTTTACCAAATAAGGAAATAGAACATTGAAAATCGAGCGTTGGTACAAAGGTTGGGGTTTATGAGTCGCGACGAATTTCTTCTCTCATTTGCAGACTAGGGATTTTCCCGTTTTTAAACACAAAGAAAACTCAAGAAAGCAAATATGATTTCAAAGAAATCTATTGACTCCCTTACTAAAATATACTAAAGATCATTATGAAACTTCATAAGAAAGCTAAATTTCGTATCTCTAGCTAAAAAGTGTAGAAAATGAAATTTTGAACCGCCCTGTTGGATACATGATGGTGTCTTTGAAAAAAAAATGGTAATAATTTCGTAGCCTACTAGCGTTAATGTACCTTCGTACTAAATTTAACTTTGCTATCCCTAGTAGTTTAGGCTATTTATTCAATAAAACCATGGGTTTGGTGGCCATTTTCGATGCAAGATGGCTACTTTTTCAACATTTTGTAATATTTTCTCAACCTACTAGTAGTCATGTACCCTCATACCAAATTTCTTTTCTCTAGCTGAAACGGTGTGAAAAATGAATTTTTTGTGTCCGCCATTTTGTATCCAAGATGACGTCTTTGGAAAAGTTTGGTAATATTTTCGTAACATATTTGTAATAGTGTACCTTATACCAAATTTTCATTTCTATTGCTCTAGCCGTTTAGGCTGTGTATTCTATACAACAATGGGTTTTGCGGCCATTTTGGATCGAAGATGCCTATTTTTTCAAAATCTCGTAAGTTAATATTGCATTGTCATTCAGTTCTGAGTTATGTTTGAAGTTTCAAGTCTCTAGCTTATCGGGAATTTAGTTTAAAATCGATTGCAAAATTTGTACCGAATAAACAAGAAAGGGTTTGTCAGCCATTTTGAAACCAAGATGGCGACTTTTTCAAAATGTCATAAGTTAATATTGCATTGTCATCCAATTCTGAGCTATGTTTAAAGTCTCTAACTCATCGGGAACTTGGGTTGAAATCGATTTACAAAATTTGTACCGAACAGACAAGAAAGGGTGTGACGGCCTTTTTGGATCCATAGTGAAGGCTTTTTCAAAATGTAACAAGTTAATATTACATTGTCCTCCAGTTGTAAGCTATGTTAAAAGTTTCACGTCTCTAGCTCATCGGAAACTTAATTTAAATTCGATTGCAAAATTTGTACCGAACAGACAGAAAGCTAGTTGATTTCCTGTTATTTTGTTATATTTTGTACCGAACAGAGAGACAAGAAATCGAGTTAATTAAAACGTGTTAATATGTTTTTTTTATAAATATATGTATATATAGAAATATATGAAAGTAACAACGGAATGTTGTATTGTCGCCCGACTTACGTCGCTGTGCAAACTTTCATCATTGTATGACGTCAGGAAATGAGTTAAATTAACGTTGCAATATTTTTACCAGAGATTAAACATGATTACAGAGTAAGTTAATAAAAAGCGTGTAAAGTGTCAGGTAAGAACCAAAAGTTAAAATATTTAAAAGTCAACTAATTGAAATCACTCAAGCTTAAGGTCAATCGAGATCCCACGCTAACCACACTCTCCGATAACATCAAAAATATTGGTTAACTCTTGGCTCTTTTAAGCTTTGTTCGTTCTCAACGTAGATTGGTACATGTTTCTAAAGTGTTGAATTTCAATATTCCTATCCTATTAATTATAAATTAACATTAAAAGTATGCAATATATAAATTCCCTCTCGTAAATATGCCAAACAAATAAATTGTATCCAATTTCTCTACAACAACATGCAACGTTTATTTATTTATTTAAACTTTTATTTGACATGGCAAAGTTAAGACTGATAGCTTTGTCTTCAACCCAACCATGATACATACTCGCACATATACATATAAAAACAGAAGAAAACCCTTATTATTAAGAAAACAAATATGTAAAATATTAATTTTATCCCATTCTAGCCCATCCCTCTACCCATTACCCCGACATGAACACAATAAGTACCCGTCCCACACCCTACATAGAACACCACCACCAAACACACACACACTCAAATACACATACATGTATATTTTTAATGTGCTGAGCTCACGAAAGTAAATTTAAACTAGAGTGCAGGCAGATTAACTACATATCACATTTATTTGTGGAAAAGTAACCTTCCAATGAAATTAACATTGTTTTGTACTGCTATGGGCAAGTGTAAGAAAATGACTATAAAGTTTATTTCTAAAGTTATTGACTGAGCGAACTGCCGAAGGAAGATTGTTCTACTATTGGATGCCGTACACTGGAAATGATTTCGAATAGCTTTCAGATCTGTGTTTTGGTATCCTTTTGGTAACGTTCACAGTAATGTAGAAGTAATTGTGTAATTGAGAGGCTCTTCATCAAACTCTTTAGTAAGTTGAATCATTTTGAGAAGAGACATTTCCTTCCTTACTTGATTTAAGCTAGTATAAGAAACAATAAAATAAAATAATGAAACTTCCTTTTAGTGGTGTTTCAAAGTATACACAAATAGCGTGGTTGTATGGTGTAAAGTTTTAAATAAGTTGTACTATTGGCAGTGTCTATCGCTTTGTGTTCGAAAGAATAATTACAAGTAGGTCAATTGGTAGAGCTTTACTTTAGCGCTCGGAAGGTTCTGGAAACGATCGTAGTAGCAGCCTATCCTGACTGAGGTTTCCCAGAGATTTTTCTCAATTACACCAGGATAATGCTGGGATGGTAGCTTCTGACTAGCTTCTGACTGAGAAAAGACGGGAAGAAATTTGACTGACGGGCTTCGAGTGAAGGACAAGTGAATACGTTACTGACAGATTCGCCAATAAGTTTCTGTGTTGTTAGAAAGTGGTTGCTGAAACTTATCGTCATATGTTCGCGTCTACGACAGATGGTAACTGCTTGAATTTTCATAAACGATGTGTACTTTTTCAAAAGGAATATTTTACCTTTAGATTATTATATAAATCAAGGAGTATCTGAGCTAATCCTTTGTCATAACTAGTGTTGTACGCAGTTTGCGGTAATTTTTGACATTTTCAACCAAGCTATGTGGTGCGCAATCTCTCCTCCTTAGTAATGATAGTTGGCGCAAGTGTAGGAAAGCACAGTATATTCATTTAATACAACGAGAGGAGAGATTGCGCAAAGTTATGTATAAATCATGGCTTGATTTCGGCGTTAATTTTGGTCCTTACCCAGCAGTTGACGGAAGAATACACTGTGTGAAGAGTATATTTTTTTCCTTTGCCCACCTACGATGCTATTACAAAAGTTTATAAACACTACCAAGAGTAAGAAATGTAAAATTTAATAGGAATATTCTGACTGCTTCAACTAATTACTTTTTGAAATACAACAATATGTTTATTTACTACATTTTGGATAATAAGTAGTTTCTATTTGGTTCGTACCATGGTATATAATCCTATTCTCATGCGCAGTCTCTCTTACCCATGTGCGAAATCTTGCCTGCCCTAGTAGGAGAGAATGCGCAAATTAAGGTTTTTAGAAAATTATTATTATTAAGTATACAATGGAAAATAACAAGAATTTATAGTATCTGTAATTGTGCATAAGATATTAAAGAATATATTGTGTAGTTTTTGTTTTTTTTTAGAAATTTGCATATAAATAGAACTCTGTTTTTTTAATTATCTGTAATTTCTCCTAGTTTTACCTTATCCCGTATCCTATCCCGGCCTGATCCAAAATCCCTAAAGGCCATAAGCAAATTCAAATCTGGAAAGAGTAGTTAGAATTGGTAATTCAATAATTTAGTGAATACTTTATGAAAACTGCATTTAGAAGGCAAGAAACACAATTAAAAGAATTTAAAAGTCGGAAAAGAGAATATCATTTTATCTGAACAGAGTCTATAAAGAACCCAGAGAAAAACATAATGCCTTAGCGAAAGTATTCAATGAGTTGTGGGGTCATAATATATATGCAGTACTTTGTTGGAACTTCAAGAACTATCTTCTCGTTGAGAAGCAACTTGCGATCATGGAAGATACTTTTTAGAGTTGAAACATGAACGGTGCTTTTTTGATAATTACTGTTAGACCGTTTTTATGCACGGCGTTCTTTCGTGCGATAAGAACGCAGCATGAACAGCGTGTTCCCTAAAACAATGGAAGAAAATTGGTACTTTTATGCAACTGCGGCCTCATATTTTGCTGTTGCATTCTGAAACACTGGAGTTCGTGTTCTTGAAAACGTGAGCCGTTTGTTTCTATGAACACTGATTATATACTAAGTTTGTAATTTTTAAGCGGAAGAAGTCACAGATCAGGGCTAAGGGATTCAAAATCAGGCCGCGATAGGATACAGAATAAGGTAAAGCTATTAGAGATTACGGATAATTAAAAAAAAGCAGAATTCTACTTTTATGCAAATTTCTAAAAAAACTACACAATATATTCTTTAATATCTTGTTCACAATTACATATGCTATTAATCCTTGTTATTTTCCATTGTATGCTTAATAATAATGATTGCCAGGCATTGAAGAGTCTACTTGCTTAGAGATTCTCCAATCACATGCAGAAAGCGCACTGGCAACACTAGCTACCTCTTTTTCTTAGTTCGTTTTAGCAACATACACACGCTACGGTATGTACGGGTACGTGAATAAAGAAAACACGTTGCAGGCTGACTTCTTGCACGCGCCTTGCATAAAAGGGGTATTATCAAGATTTACACTTCCAAGAATAACAATAATTTAAAATAATCATCTATATGCAGAGATATATTCCATTTCGTTTGTATTTGATAACTTATAATGCTATTAAAACAATGGGATTTTCTTACTTAACGAGAAATACATTTTCACTATGTTTAGGAGCGTAATAACAATTCCTGAGTGTCACAAAAGAAATGTGTGGGAGAAAAAGAGTTTGTCTCAGCACACGTTACTCCTCCAAGCAGTTCTGTTGGAAATACTCCAGTGAAGCTGGTGGGATTGATTAGTATATTGTGGATTTCTTAAATATTTACGGTGCGTACTTTTATGTTTAATCGTATTTGTTGGCAATGCTTTAGTGAAGCCACGAAGAGGGAGAGGAGGAGGGTGTTTATTCGTATATCGTGTATATGGGTAGTGTTACGAACATGAAATTGTAAAATGTAGGAGAAAATTCCGCGAAAAAGCAGGATCCATTTTTAAAAATTCTGGACGCGTTGAATTTACAGCAGTTTGCATTTCTATTGGTAGATTCCCGTGTTCATGTACTTCCTAGGTTTGTTTTAAATGGCGTTTTTCATTAAACATCATGATATAAGAGTATGTCTACAAGAAATACAAAATGCGGAGCAAATAACAATAAAATTAGAGACTATTTAGCACAAAGTTCCGCTGAAGATTTTACATATCGACAGCAGGATATGCACTTTAGCAGTTATTACGTAAATTGCGACAAATTACCATTTGTGACCATCGAGATTACTGTAAATAACACAAAAATGTAAGCCTAAGGTAAGTAAAGTCTTTCTCATTTCTTAAGATAAAATAAAATAATAGTTGAGCAAAGCACTACGTTTTAATTAAAAACTAAAACGTGTAACAGTGCGTCTGATGAAGCCAAGTAGTTAGTTATTTGGTGAAACAGTCACACGCTTTTAGCTTTAAACTTAAAACGCAGTGCTTTGCTCAGCTATTATTTTAATTTTTCTTATGGTTATAAAGCAAAGCTTTGATATGGAAAATATCACATATGCTCACTTCATTTTTAAAATACTGGCCTGATATTACTAGAAATGTTAGAAAACCAGACATACCCGGTTAAAATCTTATGGTTGGCAGCCCTATATGTGGGGATTTATTGGTCGTGAAAACGGGACATGACCAGTAAACCGGGATTGTCACCCAAAAGGGCTTCTGCCACTAACTGGGAGGTGACCCCTTAAATCCTCTTGAAAGGCTTAAAGGAACCGACTGGAGTAGACGTCTAATGTCTAATCCGTACGTTTACGTCGCGGGGCCTGTTAGTACCCAAGCAACTGCTTGGCGAAAGAATGTGGATGAGCTAATCATCAACTAACATTACCAGACAGCGTTGTGAGCCAAATGTCTGCAACCCTCCTTTCTTATCATATGATGATACAAGTAAAGATACACCCTCGGAGGTACTCATTGCCCGGAGGAAGGAATGCAGCTGGAAACGGTAGCGTTTAGTCCTGCAGGAAGTCCGAGAATCAAAATGGCTGGGTTTGGACTGTAGACTGCCAGGACACCGATCAGGGAACTCGAACGGACTTATACGTGGTGACTCTCAACTGTCAGGTACTTGTAGGAAAGGACAAATTAGAAGAATTGGAGAATGAACTTAAGAGAGTTAACTGGAAGATCATAGGATTACGAGAAGTGTGGAGGAAGAATGAATAACAGTTGGAAATACCGTCATGGTACACGTTCTACTTCAAAGGAACAGAAAATGGAAACCCGATAGGAGCTGGCTTTATGATTAATAAAGACCTGAAGTCAGGGTTAACAAAAATTGAAGGAATTTCGGATATAAAGGCACGAGTAATAATAAATATAAACAATATATACAGTATAGAAGTTATACAAGTATATGTTTCAACAACGGAGTAGGAAGAAAAAGACGTATACGAGGAGATACATAAGATTTGGGATAGTAGCTAATCACATACAAGATTATAATAGAAGTAAGAACTAAGCAGAACAGTGACACGGAAGTGGGAAACTTTGGATTTGGCAAAAGAAACAAGAGAGAGGAGAAGTTAGTGGAATCCTCAGAAGCCAACAGACCGTTCATTTTCAATACATTTTTCAAGAAGCTTCTCCAGAGGAAATGGACATGGAAAGACCCAAATGGGACTAAAAGCGAAACAGAGTACGTTTTATCGAATAACAGGGAAACTCTGTAAGACGTACCTGTTCTGAACAGTTTCAAATCGAGTGATCATAGGATGGTAAGATGTAAGCTGAAACTAGACTTGGGAGAAAGAAGCTTATCAGAGGAAAACTGCCACTTTTAGATCTGGAGAATCTAGGGAAACACAGACACAAATTCAAGATATAACTAAGCAACAGATACAGCACATTGGAAGAGTTCTAAGACAAAGAAGATATTAATAGCAGAAATAAAATACTAACTGAGATAATACGAGACAAAGCCAAGGACATGGCAGGCATTAAAAAAGAAAACAAGAGAACAAAAGCTCAGTAGAAACTAAACGTTTGATGAAGAAAAAAAGTGAAATAAAAGAAGAGAAAAATTACATAAAGAGGATTGAGTACATAGAACTAAATAAAACCTCAAGGAAGAAAATAAAAGAGGACGTACGAAGAAAGATACAACGAGCATCTTGTTAGAAATACAATCGAGGAAAGCAGGAGCTTATAAAAGAACAGCAGCTCGGCATAGGAAAAAATCAAATAATTGGAGTTAAGAGACCAGACGGGACCGTAACACGAAATAAGGAAGAAATTTAAAAAAATATTTGAAAATCTACAGAAAATTGTACTACTGCGAAGAACTAGAATGTGAAGATTCAGAAGAAAATTCTGTATATGTCCCACATGTAATGAAAGAAGTGGATAAAGCACTTTGAGGGAAGAAGTACGAAAGATCCTCAGGAGAAGATGGACTGACCGGAGAAATGTTTAAATGGGAAGGTAAAAATATGAAAGAGGAACTTGCCAAATTATTCTCAATTTAACTAAGGAAGAGATAAATACCGTCAAGCTGGAAAAATGGTGTTATCATTTTGTTGTACATCAAGTCAGTCGTTGTGTATGTTATAGAAAATTTAACAATGCCATATTCTCTAGAATTCTTATAGTTCTTCTTACGGGTACTCTTGAGCTTTGTCCGACATAATTTCAACTGCAAACATGGTATCTTTTATCAACCGTGTATCATTGATAAGTATTTTATGCACACTTTGTAGCATATAATACTATACACCTATAATTATTACTGGTAAAGATAAAAATCTCTAGCTAGTTTTTTTCTGCTTTTTTTCATAGTTGACGAAGTTTTCAGATTTCATTACATTATTAAAACTTCATTAACTGTGAAAGTTCAAGGACAATGTCTAAGCGTTTCAAATATCTATTTAAGAGTTTGTTGATTGAAAATATGTCCTACAGAACTAGTATATAATCGGAATTAATTGCAACTTAATAATGACATTAGAATATGTACGCTAATCTCATCTGATGTTCATCTTTATGTACGCCGAGTGTAATTTTGTTGACAATAGATCTGTTTTCCAACATTCTGTGGCACCATAAGCCATTGTGGAAATTAGAATTACTTAATGATATGTTTTAATTAGTTTCATTGGAAAATTTATATTAATTACGCTCCAGTGGTATCGGTAAATTGCTAACCTTTTCCTTTTTCTATTATTTCCGAGGTGTGTTTCTTAAATTTAACATTTTCCTCTGTAGTTATATCTAAATACATAAAATGATTTGCTCTTGATACGTTTCACTTCAATAGTGTGTATTTTATTTTATTCTCTGAAATTTCCAGCTTGTTTCTCTTCCACAAATTTTTAATTTAACTAAATGTTTATGTCTTCTTCTCAATTCCAATTCGTAAGTTTCCAGTGATGACATTTGCTACTTCATCGGCATATGCATATATACCAGTTGCTTCCTTCATTCTATCTATTTCTTTCAAGCAAAGCTTTATTGTTGCATTCCAGAATACAGGTTCACAAACCGAGCCCTTTAGCAGAATTTAGTTTGTTTTTGATCAAACTGTTGGTATATAAATCATGAAAAATATATGTTATGACGTTTATATGTAAAATAAGAATGATATTACTAAAATAAAGGCCCAGGTTCCAAAAAATATCAGGTTAAATGCAGATTAGCAGATACATTTTACATCCTAACTAAGGTGGAAATTTGCAGGAAATCTAAAATCTTAGTAAGGTGCAGATCTGCAGAAAAATAAAAAAATCCCTTTTGTGCAGAAATCAATTTTACCTTTCCTAAAAAAGCATCGTCGTTGCCTATTTCGCCATTTGGTGCAATTAATCTAATTACATTCTCCTCACAATAACTACGCAGTGTAAACCATAAGTATTGCTGGATTTTTATTGCTTTTAAGTCCCGAAACAATGCTTGTCATCATATTACATCATGACTTGAGTAATGGACATGGCAGCGGAAAGACCTGGTGTTTGTGTCACTTCTATGTGAACTAAAATGTGAATTGCACAAAAAGACTGGACATTAAAACCAAGTACGTGAACTGCTTTTATTGGGGTTGAACAAATTTAAACAGGTATCAACTTTCCCCGATTCTCTAGTGGGGAGTTATCAAAGTGCGAAATTTTGCTTGTATAGTTCTTACGGATCAAAAAGACAGGTCATGCTCAAGGCATGCACATTTCGTGCGCAATTGTTCATTCTTAGCTGTGGAATATAGGAAAAATGCAAACTTTTC
Source organism: Lepisma saccharinum (assembly GCA_022664845.1). Lineage (NCBI taxonomy): Eukaryota > Metazoa > Arthropoda > Insecta > Zygentoma > Lepismatidae > Lepisma > Lepisma saccharinum. The sequence continues at coordinate 76,372 of JAGDQP010002853.1, forward strand.
GTGCTGTTAAAATAGTGGGGTGATAAACTTTGAACTATACTAACAAGTAAAGTACCCTAAGTGTGGACCCGAGTTGCTCATCAAGTGATACTTTAAATTGAAGCTAGTGACGAGTATAGTACATCTGTGAAATCCTAGCTGCAGAGCTCCAGTAATAACAAGGTTATGGCGGGCCAAGTTCAAATAGAAAGCGAAGTTAGATGTTGTGATGTCCACAAAAGTGATTTAAAAGAGTTTTATTCTGTATTCTGGAATAGCCTGCCTGCCGATCGTGATAAAGTCTTGCTTTTGCTGGATTCATGGAGCGCAAATAAGGATGATAACTAGGTCTGTCAATATCCGGATAATTTGATATCTGATTAATCGAACAACTCATTGTTCGGATATTCGAAATCCGATTAATCCAATAAGTTTCATTATCCGAATAATTATTCGGATAACGCATAATTGAACATTATCCGGATAAACGGATAATCGAACATTATCCGAATAAACGGATAAATGAATATTATCCGGATAAACGGATAATTGAAAAAAAAATCCGGATAAACGGATAATTGAAAAATTATCCGAAAAACGGATGATCAAACAAGATAATACATAAATTATAGTTATTTCAGGAGAGATAACGGATAATCGGCATTTTGTATTTTTGCTCTAGGAAATCTTGTGCAATAATTAAAGGAGATAGAAGAGTAAATTTTTGCACAAATATATGTGAGGCGAAAAGCGAAAAGGGATCATTTGCCAAATTTGAATTACTAATTGTTTTGTGTTTTTAATATAATTCCTTACAATTTGCCTCCAAAATTATAAAGAATATCTTAAAATTTGCCTGAGTTATGTAAATTTTATTGCAATTTACGGAAAAGAGGGGTTTTGGGAAATACGAGATTAAACTTTGCTAAACACAAAACTGCATCCTATTTACAAATTCTTCATATTTAAGAAATGAAAACTTTACTTAAATGTTCTTTATTAAAAACCATAAGATTAAACGCAAAAGTACTGAATTACTGACCATATTTTTCGGCTCTCCTGTAAAATGTTGCTTTCCGACAAATGGTACCTTTCCATTTTCCTCATCACATATATTGAATCTTGATGCTCATACTCACGGAAGCACAACAAAGTAATTGTATACACAACGGATATATTCACTATTTCTTTGATGCATGCTTTCG
>JAGDQP010002853.1:82555-99800 GCA_022664845.1 Lepisma saccharinum
ATATATATATATATATTCATTATATAATAATAGTTCAAAACAGGTATTCTTTTATTTTGATCCCAATTAATTAATAAAAGGCCGTCATTTTTCCAATCCTTTACAAAAAATGTAATATGTCCGTACTGCTTTGTCATAGGACATTCAAAAAAAATCATTTCTTTCTTTAAAGTCTACTTGATAATTTAGTCTTCTGCATGGAAAACCTAAAACGTAACTGAAGTGGTCAGAATCGAATCTAAATGTGATTTTTAGAAAAGAATAAATCCTTCATTTAAGGTATTCTTCGCATGGAAGGGACTGAATGCAAACATTGATTCTTTGTGTACTATATCACATCAAAATGTATGGAATGTGTACATTCAATGTGGCTCCGTAACTCTTTATGAAATTTTAAAACCCAAAACTTCGTACTTTATGCGTATTGGAGGCCCGATAGTTGTGCTGGTATAAAATCTAAAAATCCATGTTTTCACATGCTATATAAGGAGAATATATGGTACTAGAAGCCTTTGTATATATACTAGAAGCCTTGAAGTAATATATCTATCTATCTATCTATCTATCTATCTATCTATCTATCTATATATATATATATATATATATATATATATATATATATATATATATAGATGCCAAGCATTTTTAGAGATTTGTTCATGTTCTTGTTAGCAGGATCGCCACTAGTGGCTGTAAAAAGAGATCAAACGAAAGATTTTTCCAAGTTCGACGTCATTTATCTCCTTTGCTATCGGCGAGCGCGGCAGCGCGCGCAGCCAAGTTCCTACCGCCCGACGACGCGTAGTGCCAAATAGCTTTACACGAAACACCAAAAACGAGCGCACAACAGTTAGATCACCATTTTTAAGACGCTACTGCTTACTTACTAATTAGATCAGTAGCACCAAATTACCCACGTTTACTAGGAAGAACATCTATGATACTGCCAAACCTCCAGTCACAGGGTTCATGGGGTACTGAGTTATAAGCCCCCAAAATCAGCTTTCTGTCGTGTAATAACCAAACACTGGCTGACATAAATGTTTGACATGCTCCTGTCTATCTAAAAACACAAAATTTGTTATAAAGGTGTATGACCGTAAGTAAAGAAACAAATCCGATATTTTGAAAAAGTCGCCATCATGAATCCAAAATGGCGGACACTAAATACCCATTTTCCACATCTTTTGAGCTAGGGAAATGAAATTTGGTATGAAGGTTACAAAATCACTAGTAGTTTAGAAACAAATATTACAAAATGTTGAAAAAGTCATCATCTTGGATCCAAAATGGCCACCAAACCCATTTTTGTATATAATACACAGCCTAAACGGCTGCAGCTAGAGATATCAAATTTGGTTTGAAGAACATTATCATTAGTAGGTTACTAAAATATTATACAATATATCCAAAAAGGACCCCTAGTGGGGGGCACAATAGCCCCTCAAATTGTAATATTAATGAGACACAGGAATTGTATAGAAAATAACTGTTCTGCCATTCTTTTCATTAGCTATATAACTTGTTGCGAAGTGAACATTTTGTGAACGAGATCAAGTTATTTACAGTGTAAAATTATAGACCTTTTTGTTTTTCAGTGAAATATCATAAACCGTAAATGGCCATAAACGTTTGGTTTGCGCTGTATAATGTGTTAATCAATGAAATTGGTTTCTGGCTATTAACTATATGGTTCGAGCTAAGAAATGAAAAATGAATGAGAGAGAAGAACATGAAGAATAGTAATATACAAACAAAACCTACCCCTTAATAGAAAATTATATTTACAAAACGTTGTTATATCCGAATCCAAAACACTCCGTGTCAAAAACAAAGTCAAGTTCATATCCTAAGCAGTGCAGAAAAAAAGAGAGGTTTTAGCATATGGAAGTTGTGATATATAAAATTGGCCAAGTTCTTTCCTAAGTAGTTCTCATATCAATTTAGCTAAGTTTTATGGAACAAATTAATTTTCCTTATACTGCTTACATATCTGGGATTGTTTTAAGAACTTGGCCAACTGGTCTGGAATTCTGCTGGCACATACTGAAACACTGTACTGTTCGATTAAATTCCAGACCAGTTGGCCAAGTTCTTAAAACAAATCCAGACATGTAAGCAGTATAAGGAAAATTAATTTGTTCCATAAAACTTAGCTAAATTTATATCAGAACTGCCTATGAAAGAACTTGGCCAATTTTATATATATCACAACTTCCATATGCTGAAACCTATCTCTTTTTTTGTACTGCTTAGGATATGAACTTGGCTTTGTTTTTGACACAGAGTGTTTTGGATTCGAATTTAAGTTCCACTGATAAAAAATCCCTGATTTCTGGATTTCTTTGGATACCCGTTCAAATTGTGCTAAACTTTTTCAGAAATTAAATTCACAAATCGTAATGGTCCCTTGTGAGGAATAAATTATAAAGGGAGGATTAGTAAAATACAAAATACCAAAATCAACTTGTATTACATTTTATAAACCCAAAACTAATAGCATTCACATGTGGTTTCGCCTCGTGCGTGGTTAAAACTGATGAACAATGTGATTTGGAGTCCTTAACCTCTATTGTTGTACTATAATGTAATACCTTTAATTGTGCTTTTTCGTACATGTAGTCACATCTAAAGAAGAGTTTCTAGATTACCAAGCTGTAAAGGTTTTACTGGACCATTTAAAAAAAAAATAGGTAAGAGAATGGAAGATTATATGGTCAGAAGATTATTAATAAACAAGTCCTTAAAATAACAATTTGAAAGTTCCTTTCTATGATGCGCTCAAAAATCTTTAAGGTAGACAGAGTCTATATGATTACACTCTGGTTATAAGAAATGAAATAATATTTGTTAGCGGCTGTACGATTAGATTTACAGCATTTGTATTTGCTATTAGTTAGTTAAAACGCTAATGGAAACAATTTCTCTCTCGCGTTGGAATAATATTTTAAAACCTTTGGTACTGAAACACTGTCGGAAACATATTCACCGGCTAAAGTATCAAGCTAAATGTGATTGTAATGTCAGTGCATATGCATTGATATTCTAATATCCATTTTAAGTGAGTTATAATTACACGAAAATGAAAGAAAACAGTAAATTAAGAAACACGTTATGATAACGATGGTCCTAAGTTCAATTCTTGTTCACAATTTCGGAGATAACTGATTTAGAGGCATCACTTTCTACCTAAAGATAATAAGGAAGAAGCAACCATAACATCTAATTCAGGTTCCAGTCATCATTCACCAGCTAAGGTTCTGAAGTATCCCTACAGAAAACATCTGAATACGAAACTAGCCGAATTCCACAGTAGCATAATTGTTGATTTAGAGTCTTTGAAACAGTTGATAGCCATGTACACAGTTGTAATTTGTAACTGAAAATGTTCCCAAAAATAGATTCTAACATTAAATGAGACGATAATAATTATTAGAGTAACTATGCACGTTTCTAAAATATGCTTATTATAAGACGTTTTAAAACTCGTCAGAATAAAGCAACATGAAAGGTGAAAAATATTGTGCATACACGATACTTTGAGTAGTAAGATATAGCTCTCTTGGCAAACTATTTATTTGCTTCCAACTCCTAAGTCATAATACGCCTTCCAGATATGTTTCCTTTTCGTGAAAAATTCCTGTTGTCCTCTACCTTTCCCTTCCTTCGGGAACTTAGGAAATTTCTCGGAAATTACTCGAGACATTACGAAAAGCGGCAAATGGGATTCAATTTGTTCCCGCCAGTCTGCAGTGATTACAGTCTCAAGTAGTTTAAGACGCCTCACGACCACAAGAAAGGAACAAAGAGACTAACCAAACGCACCGTGCGGTGTTTCCTTCCTTCTCCTCTTTCGTTCCTTCTGAAGAAGTAAAATATCTCGAAAGGAATTTTACTCGTAATTCTTGCTGCTGCGACAGCTCGTTTGATTTCTCTGTGACTATACCACCACTAAGTTGACATTAATTAACTTACCTGTTTGGCAGTTATTTTCAATCTGGGTCTTTACTGCCATGTTTGCCTCCAAACTAATACCGTAAAGGTTTTTGCGTTCTTATATCAAACATGGACCATTGGCTGCAGCGCATTGCATTGTGCACAAAAATTAAAGACAAAGCAGAAAGCTTCGAAACAGTAAATAGGTTATTACATTTAGAACTCATAGCATCCTATTGAATGAAATCCTGTACAGTTTAATTTATCTTAATACTACGAACCTTCATGCCCATGGAGTCGGAATAAAGTTCGTAACTGACTACTGTGAAACTTAAAAAAAAAACAGTAGATCCTGATTCTTAAAGAGTTTGCTCCTAATTCTGATGGCTCTGGGTTCGAAGACCGAAAACGTATTTCAAAGTTTTCCTTGGTAACACCAGACTGATACTGGGAAGGTTCCTTTAACTAGGTCCTGGAGACTTTCTTCACATATTATTTCCTCCATTCTATGCCTGAGCCAAATATGGCAAAAGGATTTAAATATACTTGAATTAAATTAAGTACAATTTGAAGAGTTGAATTTAGCTCTTGCCAAAAAAAGTCAACGGAATAACTAAGGCGCGTGCAGTTAGAAATCATTGTAATTAATGGAAAGTGAATATGGAGAGCCACATACCAAAACGGTCTAAGTAAATATGAAAATAAATTGTGTCTTATTTTTGCTAAGAATTTGTGTTTTTATTATTCCAAATAACATAAGTTCGTAGTATTTAGTGCTTTAAAGCCTTAACTCCTCAATTGTTGTAAAACAGGCCGAAAGTCGTTCTTTTTCTTACAACAGTGACTCTAAATGAATTTAGTTCTGTAGAAAACTCAAGATGTAATTAGTCCGTTTTGGCACGTGATCATTATATGCTTTTCGGTTTGCGTACTATTGAAGACAACTTTGACACATTGCTTTAAGCCACTTGCAGCAACTTCAGAACTATGTCTTTCCGTTGATAAGGTAGATTGAATAAAGAAATATAAGATAGCAGTTATGACTTCGAAGATTCATTCCAGAAATTACTTGATATGACTCTTATAGATGTGGAAGAACTGTAAATAGAATGGCACATTTACGATGTACTGCCCAAGGATCTCCAAAATGAAGAGCTAACGCGTCTTCGCTTAACCACAAATTCGATGTAGAAGACAGCTGTTATGGTAAAGATTCATGACATTTATAGCTTCCATTTATTGCAAAATTAAAAAGAAATACAACATCTCTAGAACAAAACAGAGAAAAATTGAAGTGTTCAGCGAAAGAAGGCAAATGTCCATTTAAAATCTCCTTACACTCGTAAAAATACTACACAATGATACCTAACCTCTACAAAAATTTCAATCGAAAAGCGTAAATAACCCACAAGTTATAGCGGGTTTTAGAATATTAAATACATGTGTATAAATTGTATGGTTAGACTATAACATACGTTTTAGGAGAAATCACTTTTCAGGTCCATTGTCTTTCCCTGTACTTTTCAGTTCATAAGAATCTTTCTTTCTACTTATGGGTATTCCATCCTGTATCATGGAAATATGTAAGTAAAGGAACAAATTAGTTTTGTTTCTACCTCATATGAGTATTATAAGCATTGTAATTTCTAACAATTATTGTCATATAAGGTTAGCCCAAGTTTCTGAAAACAAGCTTTCTTAACACGTTACGAAAATCATTTGCCGTTGCAGAGTAAGCATATTTATTTGCGTTTAGCATCTGAAAGAATCATTAAATATACTTATTCAAAGTATGTAAACAACACTTACAAAGTCTATGAACTAAACCTACAACAAATCTGATTGATTATCTCTTCCTAACATATTTTAGAGAAAATAATTCCGAGCTCTTGCCTTGAATTAAAGTACAATACCATTTCAATAATTGCCGGGTGGTCTGACAGGTAAAGGCTACGAATCATGAATCGGGAATCCAAACGGAACATGTGGCAATCGATGGAGCATACTGATCTCATTACTACAGGAAAATCTTACCGGTTAGTGGCAGAGAGTCCGTGTCAAATGCAAGAATAAATCAAAATTAACATTGATGTCTAGACTGTCTAGACCAGAATGTTAATTTTGTTTTATTCTAGTATTTGACACGAGCCCCCTCTGCCGCTAACAAGGAACATTCGCCATGAGTCAGAACCCGATTTTGATGAAAATGCGTATGTAGGTACAGTGCGTAGGTAAACCTTCACAGCCAAAATAATTGGTACTGTCGTCAACAAATAACAACAGGGAACGCGAGAAAGATTGAAAGTAAAGAGCAAGCAATTCCAATACAGAGTACGAAAAACGCATTAAAAAAAATGTTACATATTGTGAAAGCAAATGTCTATTAATGGATACTGGACAGGAGGTAATACATGCTGGATGATATTACGACAATGACCGTCATCTCGATAGCGGCCATCTTGACTATGCTTCAAAATTTTAAATAGAAAGTGGGTCATGTGACGTAATCTGTGCTAGAATGTTTCAAGACATGCAATGATGAAGTTAGCTCTGTCATGACTATAATCCTGTATGATAAAATGGCACATGAACTTGACCTGGAGACTGTGTGAGCCGAGTGATGAAAACACATTTTGTTGAAGCAGTTGAACGAAAACCAAACGGTACCATTATGTTGGAAAGTATCATCATCATGGCCGAAACATGAGGTGCACTATAAAACTTAAATACACTAACGGAAGATGAAGACCCAATTTTAAGAAGGTGTAATGCTAGGTGAAAGTGATTCTCCAGGTTAATTTCACATGTCATTTTGTCGTTCAGAGTTAGAGAGATTGACTTGGGTTTCTTGTAACATTTCAGCACAGATTGATATCTCAGATGACCCACTTACTATTTAAAAATGTTGTAGTATGGTCAAGATGGCCGCCTTTAAGGTGGCAGTCATTGTCGTCATACCATTCAGTATGTATTACCTCCTGTCCAGTATACATTAATAAGTCATTTGCTTTCAATATATGTAACAGATTATAATAGAAAAGGCGTTTTCCGTACTTACTTTCTCTCTACGTTCCATTTTTCTCGAATTTTCCTGACGTTATTTTTTGACGACAGCACCTATAGTTTTGGCTGTGAAGGTTTAGGCACTATGCTTACATGCGAAATTTTTATCACAATCAGTCTCTGACACTAGGCGAGTGTATCTTGTAAGATTTTCCTCTAGTAATGAGATCACTATGCTCCATCGATTGGAACATGTCTCGTTCGGGTTTCGGGTTCATGGTTCGTGAACTTTACTTGCGAGCTTCAATAAATTTAATAAAACGGTGTCATTGTTTCTACCTGGATAATAAATCATACCTTCCCATAGAACCTTAAGACTTGATCCCACAAAACATTGAAAATGTAAAATCTAAATCAAAAAATGTAGTCAAGGTTTTGTAGCCTTCAGGATCAATATTTACTTTTTAGATTATATGTGCCAATAATTTTTGAAAAGCAACAAGATGAGGGCAAAGTTTTTTTTAAATAACATTTAGGTAAGTGATGCCATTGCACATTGTTGTAACAATTGTCTCTTTTATCGTGGCATATATTTCATGGATATTTGAAAATGGAGTTGCTCGTTATACAGTTCGTTTCAAAATCATAAAATAGTGCCACTTCTTGCTCAACATTCAATATTTCATAGCACGAAATCCTTTTGAGACTTCTTTTTAATAAAATAAACACAGTGGATTATTACTAATATATTAGAAATACTAGGTATTTCTCTAATGCAATCGCTAGAAAGTTACTATACGCAGGCAGCAAATCACATAACTCTATATATAAACTTTTAAAATTTGGAAGTTTGCAGGTACTTCAGTGTTTAATAAAAGCAGGAAACGACCTAAGTTGAACCATCTCGGCATTTGCCAGGCGTGACTGGGAAAAACCTGTCACCTATCCTTCGTAAACCTGATATGGGTGCATGTAGGTAGATATTATTGTAATCGGTTTTATGTATTTTAATTTAATAGATATGAAATAAAAGTTATTTACTTTGTTACTTTTATATAAATGAATTGGAATTCGTTGTGGAAATATTTTTATTGTTTATAATTTGGAAATTAATATTGACAATTACTGTGCAGAGCATTTTGGTGATGTATGAGGTAACTGGATTATTACTCTAAACGTCATTTACGTTCAACCAGATTGTTGATTGGTTTTGGATAATGTAATTAACTACGACATTTTAGGAGAAAAGTATTAATTTACTGAAAAGTATAGATCGAATCATTGTTCGGAAGAAATATGTTAATATTTAATTGCAGTTAAAGATTTATCTAATTTGCAACATTTAGAAGGTTTGTTTTAGTCAAGAAATTAAAGAAATAAAGATTGGAAATAACAATGTCATAGAAAGTTGTTTGTCATATGGATGTAAAGAATGATGTTGGGTTTGGTATGTAGAACTTACTATTGATTTTAATAAATCGATTGTATCGCGCCTCCGAGCTAATAAAATCTTTTATTTCGCGCTTTCTCGTTAGTGACCTGAGGGACATTGCAGTGCCTTCGTGTCTCTATTATCATTTCTCATTGAATACTAACCCTGATAAGGACTTTTATGAAAGTTGCGATAGTAGTATCCACTGCTTCTGCTAGGGGGATACGAGAACTTGAAGCAGAGTTGGAGCAGTTGAAGCAACTGGTCCTCGGGTATAGTTTATATCGTAAGCTCGTGTTTTCATTCAAACATTAACGTCAATAACCCAATTTTAGTAGCAAACCTGATAGAGATTGATAGAAATTGCTAACCAGAGAAGCAAATCATGTTGTAAAACGTACGCGGACCACAATTACTCAAGTCGAAATATCGTGCTTACCATTGACATCTTAAAGAAACTTTAACTAAATATATAACATGGTTTCCTTTATCATCAAATTTTGCATTAAAATGTTCCATTGCCACACGTCACTTTGTCATATTGGTTTCATAAATCTCTGCCGCTGTGTTATTTGGACTATACACTTCAGAATATAAGTTTTCTAATTTATTTAATCATCACATGAATCGTAAACAGTGTGGCGTGGGCTAATATTTAATTGTCGTATTATGAAACTGTTTTTCTTTGTTAAAGTAAATTTGTTCTCTGTCATTTAAAAACCTCAATGAAACGTTTATATCTTTTGGTACCTGATAATTATGTTTGTTCAAGTTAATTACTTTCATTCGTACACAGGAGTTTAATCAAGGGAAGTGAAAAATGTGATCGCAGAGAAGCGAGACGGAAAGAGAGCGAATATTTTACTAGATAACCGTAATACACAGGGTGTTTTGGATGAGAGTTCGAGTTTTAACGGTAGAAAGCTCTCATAATATGAAACAAGAGCGTGTCAGACAATCTCTTGTAGTCCATGCAGGAACTTCTTACACTTTGGATTGGCAATTGGTAGATATGCGGGTTTGAACCCCGACTATCCTGACTGAGATTTGTCCAGATTTTACCTCAGTTTCACCAGGCAAAAGTCGGGGTTGTACCTTAAGAAAAGCCCTGTCCGATGTGTTTCCCACCCTCTACCTACCCCGCCTGAGTCAAAGATGACGAAAAGCCTTAAATGAAATTCATTCAAGAGCGTGTCCGTTAACACAGGTCCAAAAGATCCTGGTTTACGAAAACATAAGTTCTGAAGTTCGAACAATTGCTAAATTTGTATATAGATGATTGCTAAATTAAGAAAGAATACAATAAATTGTATACCCTTTTTAGAAGGATCATATTGCACTAAAATTGCATAAGCCTGTATAAAAAGTTCGTTTCTTTTATTTTGTGGTAGTACGTTGCATAGCTACCCAGACTTGATATAGTGTACTTTTCTTGTTAACTGAAAGTGGATGAGATGTTAAAATAAGTTTAATTTTATGGCTTAAAATTAATAATCTAAGAAAGTTAGTGTTTATGTCTATTTTAGTTTACAATAGTTTTAACATAAATTTGGTACTCTAAGGGGTTTCCAGAATGATCTTGGTACAAGAAGCGTTCTTTAATTTATGGTTTCTTAATTTTAGCGTGAGAAGTTATTGTGAAACTTTCTACTGTGAAAATTTACAACAGCTCATTTTAGTAAATAAAATCTGTATAAATTCTATGGAAGCGAGTTTAACAATATTTCCACAAAAGCGTTTAGTGTCTGGTGAGGAAGAAAAACCAAATGGATGAGTATCTGTATTCATTACAACCATTTTAAGGTTCACCTTACCCAAGGATCTTCGTACGAAAGACCTCCCTCCAGAGTTATCACTAATCGTTGTCGTTTTCATTAGTACCTCAGGTATCTACGTAAAGAACTCTCTCGCCACCGACATATATCAATGTATCTACTTATACTAACTTAGGAAGCAAATTAATGTTTTAAAAGAAGTGACCTAATATATGATAATTAATGATCAAGTTCGTGGAATGAAAATGGTCCATATTGCAGTCCTTTACAGTTGAATTCTAAGCCTTGAAGACATGTATATTGTTTACCAGAATTTTGCTTGCTCTACCACAGAAAAGAGACTGAGTTTAGTCTCAGAAAATCTTTGGAGAGCAAGGTTTGCAAACTAAATGCAAAAGCCTTTCCTAAAATTATCGTTTATTAAAAATCAAAATAGAAATTTTTCTCCTACTTTCATGGTAGCACACCTGTTATATCCGTCTGTGTTAATTTATTCTACGTGTATAATTATGATTATAAGATAATAACTTTCCATTAAGGTGCTTTACCCTTGAAAAATCAACTAAGCCAAGGAATCAGTAATGGTTTTGAAAAATAAAGAAAAATATACGTAGTTATGCGGTAGGAATAGTTAATTATAACTCAGAATTTAGAAATTGGAACGGGATCATGCGATACACGAGATTTATCTAAACACGTGCAAAGAATACAGGTTTGTAGCTATTTTGAATGTAAAATTAACATGAAAAGTTAACAACGCTCGAACGTTCTAGTACGTGGGAACCCTGAAGAAAGTACCATCATCATTATCCTAAAGAGATATTCTTCTAAAATCTGGTGTTACATTGTCTGGTGCACAGACAGAATCACGGAGAATACAGAATCAAATGAGGAACAAAGTTCTTGTTACTCTCTTACAGACGAAGGATACAGGACCATAGAGCTTCTTTTTGACAAATGTCATAATGGGAACTGTTAGCACTTGTCCGTCGTCTACTGTTAGCTTACAAGGCAGTTTAAAAACAAAATTTTAATTGAAATTAGAGATCATATTTGATTTATGAAATAAACCCACTAATACGCATGTGAAAAGAAAACACGTCCACTATACTTATAACGCAGGCATATGAACGAGTTTCATTGCTTCAGATGACTAATGTAACTACGAACACATGACTTACATGCTGTTATTGAACGTGTGAAGGAACGCGAAAGCTAAATTTCAAAGTTTTCAACTCAGTAAAATTCTGACCAGTACGATGTTAATGAAATACATATAATGGAAACGTATATTTATAATATATTGAAAAAAGTGAATATATCTCGATACCTATTTTTCATTCAACTTACTTAATCATTTAATGTCTTTTTACGAACTTGAGAAACATATTGAAAAGAAACAAGTCTTGGCCTCTTTTGAGGGCACCATCGCAACATTGGCTTTAGTAAAACTGAAGGGAACATCATGAATATATTTTCTTATCTATGAGCTTGACTATACTACACTTTGAGTAGAATTTGAATCCACTCTGTTTTCAACCCTTGTAATATACATAGGTAGTTGTTAGGACCTACAGACAAAAACCTTCACAGAGACACGCGGGTTTGAGCTTTGCTGCCGGATATGTTGACTGAAATTGACGAAGATTTTCTTTCGTTGCAGCAGGCAAACTTTGAAGAACTCGCTTTCGTGGTAACATCTTATATTTGCCTGTTCACCTGCACTATCCCTAGGATACAAACTCGAATGTAGTTCGGCCATGTTAATAGTGAACCTGTCCTTAGAAGTCATTTGTTGGACTAGAGCAAAACTCACAACCCAGCTCAACAAAGAGGAGAGAGCGATTAGCATATCGTAGATTTCAAAGCGTTACTTCGCTTGATTTTAAGTGTTAAACAGGCAAGAAAAAGGAAGAAATAAGCTTGAAAGCATCGTAACTTATCGTTGGTTTTTTACATGAATGTTAACTTTTTTCAGTTATCCCCGACTTATTATCTACAAAACTTTTTCTTTATTTTCTTGAAACATTTCTGGATTCATAATAGTAACCGTGGGATAAAAAATGTGTATTACTAGGTGAATATTAAGCTTGTAAATAACAAAGTCAATAATAACCAGGAAAATTGAAACGTAAATGGTTTAATTTTATCTTTTTTACTTTCACTTCCAGAAATCAGCGTGTTTGTATCGTAACATTGAAATGTTCCACAGAAAGTGGATTAAATTCGTTCTACCATTGAAACATTTAATGTATTCTTTGAAGAGCAAATAAATGCAGAAGTAAGGTTTTAATTCGTACGAAAGACCAAATAATTATTACCATGTAGAATCACTGAGAGAGAGCTGGTTAAATCCTAGGAAATAGATTAGCGTCGAAACTACTTCAAATTTTACATTTCAGCTCAAGTATTAGGAAAGTTTGTGAAAAAAGAGGATTGGAAATTTGCGGCTACCAGATTGAGAATACAACAATGGCTTTGGCTTTCACTCGTCATTTGAGATAATATAAACAAAATCCTGTAAGCTTGGTCAAAAATACAATTTATTGTGTTCCAATCTAAAGCTTTTCTCAACTCCTAATAATGGTAATTACTTCCTTCAAATTGACCTCTCTAGGGCGTATGACTATTACCCAATAAATGAATCAACTCCAAACAAAAGCATTATTTTAGAAGGCTAGTTGCAACATCCACACACACACACAAAATGATATCATTGTATTCGTCATATTTTAGACGTCATATTCTTAAAAAAAAAATCATTCCAATGTAAGAAAAACCTGACTGTTTTATTTCTCATTTTCTGGGAAAGTTCTTGAGTTTACATTAAGTTTTGTAAATGGGCTATTTATTATATTTATTTCATATGTTTACACAAAATTGTAACAATTTACTAAAACTTCTGGCCAGAATATAAAACTTAATATTATCTTAGAACTATGCGCTGTAAAAATAATACATTTATGTTACAAATTCTTGTATATTAGTCAGCCCAACAGCCATCCTGGCCCGTACTAGCCTGACTGAAAGATACCGAATTGTCAAAAATAAATTCAGTTTAAAAATAATTTAATCCAGATAGCGAGAATATGTTCATTTCCAAAATAATGTTAGCGATATTATACATTTCGTGACTATTTAATCCAAACTTTTTGGAACTACAAATATAAGATTCTGCAAGGAGCTGATGTTACACTTTCATGCACAAGCTCTGTCCCTCGAGACGATCAGGGCATGTGAATTTCCTATTTTTAATTTTGTATGTTACCCACTTAGCACATGTAGAGCTGAAACGGTTACTGGGTCAATCGGGTCAAGTTTTGGACAGGATCACCAGGTCTTGGCTTCAGACCCTATCTGACTCAGTGACCCGATTTAGATCAGCTAACCCCGAAGACAAAACAGAACTTCTGATTATTTCCTTGTTTGAACCGTGCTTTTTAGGAGTGAAAAGGTCAGGAGATGTTATCAACAGAGCACGTAAAGTACGATGTCGAAATTCCCAGTTAATTACATTTCCCAGGCCTAGTCATTAGGGTCAAGTTTCGAACCGAGTCACATATGTTAGTGTCAGACCGGGTCACAAAATGTGACTCGATTTCAGTTCTAACCAGATGAGAATCTTTCTTAAAATAATGTCAGAAATATTTAAAATGTAAAATCTGTGCCGGTTTTCAAATTAATAAATATGTATAGAAATGAGTAAGTTAAAGGTACACTTAATATTTCAAAAGTATTGTAGCTGTTTAACTTCCTCAAAACACTGGAATTGCCGTGGCTCAGGCGGTAGTGCGCCTGACTACCAATCGGTTCAAATTCCAGCCAAGTCGCTGGGGACTTTACTCCAATGCTTCTATTCACTCTGACGCACACCCAGTCTTCTATCAAACTGCGTACCAGACTGAACTTGACATTCCTAGACGCCTTTGTAGAGTAAAGGTGGTAGAGCATGAGACGTATCACCCAACCTGACCTCGAGAATGCGTGGAGCGCCAGTCAACATCTACCATGTCCAATTCACAGCGCGTACGCATCTCACAGGGGAATAACTTTATTCATTTTTACAACTCTTTATTACTAAAATCTAAATAAAAGTGTATTCAATTTTCGAAGCTTTATACGAATTCTATTTTCTTTATACATAGAACTGAGAGGCTCTTTTTATAATACCTAGGTCCAGAAATAACTATAAGAAAAATATTTTTCTAGTGTTTCTTAGTAACGATGGAGACGAAATATACATTAAACAAAGAAACTTTTATATAAAATTAGGATGTCTCACTCCACAAATTTTTGTCATATATATATATATATATAAATATATATATATATATATATATATTTCGCGTCCTGGTTCTTTGTGCTCATTCACCACGGTTTACAATAAACAGACGTTTTCAAAGTAATTACAA
Source organism: Lepisma saccharinum (assembly GCA_022664845.1). Lineage (NCBI taxonomy): Eukaryota > Metazoa > Arthropoda > Insecta > Zygentoma > Lepismatidae > Lepisma > Lepisma saccharinum. The sequence continues at coordinate 97,114 of JAGDQP010002853.1, forward strand.
GTAGAGATGTTTCAAGTTCGAACTCGTTTAGTAGTTACCAAGATAATAATATACTGAAGTGCATATAGCACACAATAGCGTGAAGAAACGTTGTAGTGGAAACGTGCACATTATTATGGGTAGCGGAATGAAGATGAAGTATCACCCAAACTCTGAGTGGGGGTACCGAATTCTACGGGAGCGCTACTGGAAAAAATATCATGAAGAAGGTTGAAGGCTTGAAATTCATGAAGAAAAGCCAGTGAAGACGGCCTGCCAGCTATAACGCCAGTTGATTAACAGTCGCATACCAATGCTAAATTTGCACCAATAAAGTGTACAGGGGAGTCCGGTCTGTACTCCACATTGGTGATTAATGCAATTAGCCTTACGAGTAAATCACCTGAGAGGATATGTGTAACTGAATATCTTAGAAGGACACAGGACCCAAATACGTATTTTAAGCTTACTTTCAGTGGCGTATCCAGACAGGGGCCACGGTGACGCATGCCCTCTCAACGGAATATGCTTGTATTTTTCATTTTATCAAGAATTATTAGATAAAAAAGCTTCATTTTTTTCCGAACCAACCTAGAAATATTAAGAGTCACATACCAATTCCCAATGTGCACCGAAAAACACCAAGGGAGCTGGGGGCGTGTGCCTCCGCAGAAATGTATGCTCTATTTTTGTATTATATCAAGAATTTTTCTCAGAAAAAGCTTCATTTTCTTTCCAAACCAACCTAGAAATATTAACAGTGGCATACCAGTTTCGAATTTCTACCGCGAAACACCGAGGAGGGAGGGGCTGTCGTCCCGGACATCAAACCTCTTAATAATGTTATTAGCTTTAAAATAAAGACAAGTAAGAAATTTCGTGAATTTCAAAACGCAACAAGCTACCAACACCACGTCGTAAAATTTCTAATCACAATAATATATTTTATAGCTGTGAGTTTGGAGCAGATGCACTTATTAGGTGAAAAGCTGCGCAAATATAAGGCAAAATAACAAATATTTTATTGAGTGCAATTTTATTGAACATTTTTTTTAGATACGTTACCATCTTAACAAATTTCAGAAGCTGCTGTACACTAAAGTGTACCATGCGCAGTCCGTCTGCCATCTAGTAAAAACCTGAACAAATAATAACAATGAAGTTAAAGTTTACGGCAAAGCGAAATTTTTTGCTATGGAATTCATGGGTAGGTTAGGAAAAAATCCTCTTATTTGTTCAGAGGTGGAGAAAATTTTATTGCACTATGTGTAATTCATAGGAGTACACGGTATGACAGTCACATACCGTCTCGGACCCCCTCCGTTTGGTATGTGACTGTTAAAACAGGTAAAAATTATGTCGAGAGCTCTCACTTCCAATCTTAAGCCAGCTTATCCCTATTAGCTTTCATTAGACCCCAGCGTGAACTGATGCAATAGAAAAAGCTAGTCAAATAAACATGACTGTTTTCCACTTAAGATAACTGAGTTCACAAGGATAATATGTCGGTTACAGATAATGTGGCGCTAAGAGTTAACAAGTAATTATTTCTTTTGGTCTGAAATACTTTGTTTCTCGCCACTCCAAAAGCAGTTTATTTGCGTGTTCTTTCAAACGGATAGTAATATAAAGGAAACAATGTGGAAATTTGTACACATCTCTCACATTTCTTTAAGATATGAGTTGTACTGTATTTCATCACAGTTTTAATTTTGTTCCTTCCAAAAATGCGTTAGAAATGCAGCTAAGGATTCTTCGTTCAATGCAAAACAACTTCCACTACTCGTAGCCCTTGAATTACATCTCTTAAATACGATTTACCGCACTGACAAGGAAAGTGTCTCAGTTTGAACAGGAAGTTTTTGACAAGACTTGGTATATATATTCGTCCCCTCCCCCCTTGCATGCAAAGTTATTAGACCGTGTAAGGCTGCGTTTGGCCGGCAGAGGGCGTTAAATGTTTGGAACAACTCGGAGTTCCGGTTCAAACAGGCATTTATTACTAATATTATATAACTAAATATACCTGACAGTGTTGACAAAGACTACAAATCCACTCGATCTTGTGACAAATAGTTCGGCGGATATAGGCCAGTATTTGTCTTCACAAATGTAAGTGAGAATTTTCTACAAAGAGAGTGAAACAGAAGGGAAGATCACAATAGGTACACAGTGCAACCTTCAAATTCAAAAGCACACTCCATGTGCGCGATGACAAATGCAGTATACCCAGTAATTTCAAGAGTGTAATTGAAGTGCCATTTGACATTGCGCATATGGAGTGTGCTTTTCAAGGTTACCCTGGCGTGTCTTTTGTTGTGTGTGGTTCTTCTGATTCTCCCTTCTGTTATACTCACATTATAAAAGACTTACCAGACATCTGTAAAGACAAATACTGGCCTATATTTGCCGAACTATTTGTTGTACAGTCCGGTGGCTTTGCAGTCTTTGTCAGTACTGTAAGGTATATTCTAGTATATATTTCGAGTAATAAATGCCTGTTCGAACCGGAACTCCGGGAGTGGATGCAATGGTTGTCCGGGCTATCTTTCTTTTGCTACAAACTTTGACGCTCTCTAGCGGACAAATTCAGCCTTACGCGATCGAATTCCTTTGCAGGCGTTATCAGTATTGGGGTACACACACACACACACACACACACACACACACATATATATATATATATATATATATATATATATATATAT
>JAGDQP010002854.1:0-36076 GCA_022664845.1 Lepisma saccharinum
CCAACAAAGCTTGCAATTCGCTATCTGCAAACGTTTTCGGTGGTCTTCCACGTTCTTCGTTTCTCACGTCAAAATCGTCACTTTTAAATTTTGTAAATCAAGCATAGCACTGTGACTTACCAAGAGCATGATCACCGTAAGCTTCGACAAGCATGCGATGCGATTCTGCAGCAGTTTTCTTCAAATGGTAACAAAAAATCAATGCTGTCCGCACATCGTAGTTTGTAGGTACAAATTGACCCATGTTCAACGCTATTAAACACTACACTATGACATGAAACTTGTCTGTTTTTTTATTTTTATTTTGGGGACCCGCATTCTACTCCTGCCTCTTTGTATTCTAAACACAAGTCAAGTTATGCACTTTCAGGGTCGTGCAGTACAATCCGTTTTGATCTTCTTGCCTTGGGGCAGGCATGTCCCTAGAGATTCTTGGATTGCCGTAGTTGTGAGTTTCAAATCGTTATCAGCAGACAAAAGAAGCAAGTGGCGCCAAGGACGCAGTTTTACGGTAACCACAGTGACAGCTAACGCCGTCTATGCACAAATTCCGGTTTCATATTGACACACCTGGTAATAGGTAAAATATTACCTCTTCTGATAGTTTCCTACGTATAATAAGTAGAATTCTGAAATGCAATTTTGGAAAGTATTCCGTGAAATTATACAACAACAACAATAATTTTAAAATACTAATGACAGGCTTTAATTATTCAATTGTGTGTTTTATTGATGTTTAAAACTTTGGATTTCGATACACTAAACTGCACCGAATCGATGTATCAAATTAACGACTTCTTTCTGTTTCCTTTACGCTCAATTAATTTGTTTAAGAGCTTTTGCAGACTTCGAAACTGGGTGTGTATTGGAGGGTATACGATATTATTTCTGGGTGCTTTTCGTACGGATTTTTGCATCAAGGAGCGTGTGGGAATTAGTTTAGTTTAGCAAAATCCATGATTTCCTTTTTTTATGATTCATTATGATTTTGAAAAGGTCAAGTTTAGTTACGACCTTTTAACGAAACAAATACAGGCACCAAGGTGTAAAACCAGCCTTTTCATTTCTTGTCTTTCCTTGGCTTATCAGGTAAACTTCCCTAAAGACAATTAACACGTTTTGCAAACTGTGGCCTTATATGTCCAATAATCACAGGCGAAATTCATATATAAAGAATAGGAATAGTACAGTACAAGCACAAATTTCAAGACAGATAGGTGACCAACTACTACATTATAACGTTATGAATATTTTATGGGAAGCGTATTTTCATTTCTTTCACTACTATGAGGTTCTATCATATCAGCAAAATCTACAAATATCTAAGCTTTTCCAGTCTAGATTTCTTTTCCTTCTAAGGAGAGGAACTCATTCCCACTGTGTTAAACAATCATAACGAGGATTTAAAAGGGCATTCTAATTCATAACAATAGAAATTACTTCCTAATCTTAATAACAGCACTAACTGAAAACTAGAAGTCGGTACGGACTACAACCCTTTCTCTGAAACCAAAAGATGTACTGTATACACCCTACTTTATTCCTGCACGAATATACTTTTTTATTTACTGCAAGACTAATTTACGAACACCGTAATACAGTCTCTCTAGAACCAACAAACGGCATCTGCACACATCTACACACCCTATTAGATTACAACCCATTCCAGATCACCTGCACAAATAGTTTCAGAAGACTTATTATGTGAATTAATTTGCATAGATTTTGTTTTTGATCTATTCTCCTGAATTAAAAATGTCTTTTGTCCAGGATTTGCTGGTTCATTCTCTTCCTTGTACGATCAGTCTCAGTTTGGCAGACCTGAACTTTGTTTCAACAAAATTCAACTGGGTTCTCTTTTTCTTCTAAACGCGAAGTCAAGTCACCTGAAAAAGACAAAAATACAGTAGCTGTTACTACAGTACTAAAAATAAATAAAATCATAATTATGCACGAAAAACAGAGAACTGGTTATAAACACTTTATAACCTAAACGTTTATCAATTAGATTTTTTTATATCAATCGATAAAGAACCTTTCTTTACATATACAAACAAGGTTATACTTTCTAAATGTACTAGCTGAAAAGCCAGGCGTTGAAAAGCATGGCAAATTAAACATCTTTAGGGTCAACATACTCTTCTTCATGGTTAAATTCTCCCTAATATGACATCGAGAACAACGGAGCTCCCATGTGAGTTCCACAAAAATGGGTCAGGTTAGGTCAATGGCACTCTCAGGGTCAAAATATTTGCCCTTCCTTTTTCGGTCAAAACAGTCTACAGTTCCTAGTTATTCAAATGAGGACGCCAAGAAAAGCTTGATGCAGGTTAGTCTAATGCGCGGATCTGTATACCGAATATAGAACAAGATTTTAGTTTTATTTGTATGATTCAATATATACTAATTACAAATAGCCTTGCCTAATCTAAATGCCTTCATTCAAATATTATATCTAAAAGTAATCCATGCCATTTTAATTCTTTCTTTCTCTCTCTCTCTCCGTCCTCCAGTGACAGCGCGCTTGTTGAAGTACGCCATTCACACGCTTTTTTCGTTGTTGTTGGTTTTTTTTTTTTTTTCAGTTTATCCGATGTCTATTTATGTGATCCTACGGTAGGCTTCGTTTACTGGTTAAATTTTAAGATCTTGTAACCCCTTTACAATCAAATGCCCTCCAAAGTCAACTAAACACACGGAAAATAAAACGCTAAATCGTTTGATATATTTACTTTCAAAGTTTCTTCGCCTACTGAAAATAGACACACACGCTGTCTAGAAACAAAATTACAAATTATCAACTAGATTTTATTAAAATTGTGAAATATATTTTTTCTCGCTGTTAATATTATATAGTTATCTACCTGCAATTCAATTTTGGGTGTTGCAAGATGGTTAGGTGTCACTGAATATATGGTTGCTTGAGAAATTTTGGCATTTTCGATAAAATTCGTTTTGAACTGTGGAACTATTCGGAAAAATTCTGTGGATGATGCAAGAACCTAATAAGTGACATTCAAAAAATGAGTTATTCTCCCACAATACTTTACAACTACCCAGCTATGTTCTGACTCTTTTAAAAAAAAGAAATAATATTTCGTTGGCCAAAACATGGTGTTTCTGTACAATCTCCTATAAGGGACAATCCTTTCTCCAATCTTTAAATTTGTTTTTCTCGAAACTAGATTTGTTACTTATCAGGTTCTTGCATACACCCACAGAATATTGTAGTATGGATCAAGATAGTAAACAGGTGAATTAACTACATAATAACAAATATTGATGGAGATTTCACTTTTAGAACATCAAACTTTTACATAGGAATGAAGATTACTCTCAGCGAATAACTAAGAGTCAAGAACCAAGAAAGATTTCTTTCCCAAAACTCACAACGCCATAGATAGAATTTAGAAATGCTCTAAATGCAATGCGAACGGTATGCTTATTCCATGCGATCCAAGACAAATATGATAATTCTAACTTCCAATATATGTAACAATAAAAACAAATAAAACAGGTTTCCTAAGAACACTTTCATCTTGTGAGTTTAACGTAGACACACTGAAAAATATAAAAGTTACTGAAAAAAAAAAGAGGAAAAATGAGGTTCTTTTGTGTGTGTGTGAAACTATGGAAGAAATATCCACGGCTGTAAGGATTCTGAGACTTTTTTTTTTAAGTTCATTCACAAACAGGATTTGAAACGGCCAAGTTACATGGACTGGAAGTTCTTTCATATCGCTGTGAGCGCTGACCAAAATAAAATACTAAACGACTCTTATGCATGTAAACCACGAAAGAAGTTTCTTCAACATCGCATCACGACAAAAGTAAACTGAGACCAGACCAGAATATATTTGGCAATCCAAAACATAAGTCTAAGGTACCATACCAATTTCCCCTGGTGAAACTGACGGGAAACACTCCGAAGTCCACGACTATAACCACTGGACCACAGAGCTGGGTTCAAACGCTTGGAAAACGGAACACCGTTCTGAGAAAACACAATAGTTTATTGGCATGTTTACTGCCGCTCCGTAGCACCAGTCGTCTCTAAGTCTCCTCCGCTATAAAGTGAACATGCCTTCAGCGAAACGTTGCCGCAATTTTACTGTTTTGAATTTCCTGTATGTACACCTCTTTGAATTCTGATAAGTATTTTTTCTACCTCATTTTACCACCTTACCCACGTTAGGCTTCCTTTGTTTCGACAACGTGGTCGCCCCACTATTTTCTCGTCCCCTGTCTGTCCTGTGTTTTTCTTTAATCCTTACTGAGCATCTTGCCCTATATCATGTCCCCCCCCTATTATTATTACTGCTTTTTAAACTTCATGTTACAGTTTCATTTATATTTTTTATTCCTATTTCTTGCTTTTTATTTTGATTTGTTTGTGCTTTTTTTACTTGACTTTCTGCACCCTAACGGTAGCATGTTTTTCAAACCTCTTCTGTTCTGGATTCATCGTTTCCGCACCCTGACACTTAAGTTTTCCGCACTCTCTCACATACTGATTTCCTGCAATCCTATCTTGACCACGGACCTAAAGCCCTAACCCCAAACTCTCCCTCTCGGGGTTTACCACCATCTTTTCGTCCCAAGTTTTTTTTCTTCCTCTTCATATACAGCGTGTCCTTCAAATAATGGCGCAAACTTCGGGAAGCGATTATTACATCAAAACAAGAAAAAGTCCCTCTGAACAAATGTCATAGCATATTTAGTTTCGGAGCTCAAAGCTACGGCGGCATTGTCACTAACGACATATCTCGACAAACAATTACGTGAGAAGTGTCGGCCTAGTAAATCACAATCTAAGTAGTACCCAATACGCGTATTAAGCTATGTTTATCCTTAGCGAATGGAGCTTAGAGGAAATTTCTTGCCGCCTTAGGGTCAGTTCTACAATCGATCGCTAAACTTCTAGTCAGCGCTAAGTTATGGCAAATTCTCATTTTGCGTACTCTCATTGGTCAAAATCAGACTTGGCTTCAACTTAGCGCTACTAGATGTTTACCGGTCGATTGTAGAACTGACCCTTAGTAGACAATTTAATTCCTTGATAGTAAAATTCTACGTTGCGAAACATGACTATGTCGCACACCCTCAATCTTAACCACCGCTGAACTGGATGTATCGGGTACTACTTCGATTGTGATTTGCTAAGCGACACTCCTTACGTCATTACGTCGAGGCATGACGTCATTTGTGACCAAGCCGTCTTATCTTTGAGCGCCTGTAGCTTCGAAACTACGCATGTTTCGAATTTGCTTCAAAGGAACTTACTTTCTTGTTGTCATGTACTTAATCACCTAAAGAATCTTGCACCATTATTTCAGGGACACACTGTATACTTCCATCAATCTGACTACCCTAGTACTTTTGTTACATGTTCACCAATCCTTACAACTCGCCACAGAACTATAATCCTAATCAAAATCCCCCTTTCCGTACCTTCTATCATATACCAAATGTTGACTGACGCTTCCCGTCCTTTGCTTAACCTGAGATCCAAACATGTATCCAAAGTCTCTCGCCTTTGTCTGTCCTATCCATCCTCTTCCTTTACCTTCCCTTTCATCCTTCATTCACTCCTCCCTCTCTACTCGGACTGACTCCCGCACTCATCCATCCTCCTGAACCGACTTCTCTCCACACTTGGCAGAGCAACCTACCCTCAGCCCCTCAGAACCGAAAAATAACCTTAAGTGAACCTAACCCTAAAGCCTATCTTCCCGCACACAAGGTACTTTTCTCCTTCATGCCCCATTGAACAAGCCAACCTACACAATGATTTTCTCACCTTTGCCCGTAACCTAAGACGACACCCAAACATCGAAACACATTCCAGCCTTCACAAACTCCTGCCACCGTCCAGTAAAAAGCCTCTCCCTCCCTCCAAACCCTCCTGTCGAACTGTAAATATATTTCTTTTCCAAACAGATTTTAATTTTGACCAACATGACCGCTCCCTAGCACTAGTCCTTCTGTCCGTCTCCTCTCCTATTATGAGAACACGGCTTCAGCGAAACGTTGACCCATTTTTATTAAGTTCCTGTACGTTTGCCTTTGAATTCTGATATCTAATTACCTGTAACTATTTTCTACATTATTTCAAAGAGCTTCACTGTTATAGGTTTGAGTCAAGCGATTTTAACAATGAACAAAACCGAAAACAAATCGGCAAGGACAGAACTCTTGAATTGGTTATGAACTTTATTCTCTGAAAGTCTGAACTCTCTAGGCGTGAATTAATGGGAATAGCACTGCAAATTCGTGTAACAACAAAAAATACACTAAAGACATACGGAGGTATACACTATCATCTAGCGTTAGAGATCGTTGCTTTACACTAACCTACAAAGAAAAGTTTGGATATCCTTCCTTTTATGAATATGGCATTGACTTATACCTACAGGGATGAAAACACCATCTAAAATTTTAGAGTCGAAGTTCATCTTTATGAGACCAAACTATTCATTAAAAATATCAACAAATTCATTAGAACTTGCGTAGCTGTAGTAATGTTTTAAGTGTCACGGGGAATAAAATTTCCATGTTGTGGGGGTTTAAGTTTTCTGGAATAACGTTTTTTTTTTTGGGGGGGGGGGGAGCAAGCTATATAAAACACGAACAGAACTACGAAGACCAATGTGTAAGCTTCAATTTAAACATCAAAAATGATCCGTGTATTTGCTTGCCTTTTGATAAAAAAATTCTGTAAGTCAAATTAAGGAACAGCCGCCATCATTTTGCTTTTTAAGTTCTCCAGGTCTCAAAAGTTACAAATTATTATTACCATAATTTTTTTTATTTAATATAAGCACTTTTTGAGTGAATTACACTCAAAGCTTCTACTTCCTATGGATCTTGGGCAATTTTTTGAAGACGGAACTGCAGTATCCAACACAGGATGTCCTGTCTATGGAAATACTCATTTTTTTTATCCCCTTTATCTCAAGCACTATCATATGAGACTAGCGGAAGCAAAATTTGACATAGGTTTTAATCTGGGCAAGGGTAGTATCACACACAACGTTTTATCACAGTCCATATCGGTCGATACCAAATCACAGAAAAATTGGCTGATCTGACATGAAACTCCCAAAATTAAAAACTGAAGATTACTTATAATATTTAGACTAATTTAAGCGTATAAAGCAGCTTCTAGTTGCAGAAATATAGTAGCTCTCTTTAACGTTTTAAGTAAACACTTGTATAGAAGGGTCCACGCAAAAATGTGTGTTAAAAGTTACGTGACAGAAGAAGTGAAAACATAGATGAGTAGAAAGGAAAAATAAACGTAAAACTATGAACATTACTGTATTTTTTAACCTATAAAAAACAGTAATGTTAGTAGTTTTAGGGTTGTTTCCCCTTCTGTTTACGTACCTAACGTTCCACTTCTTTTGTCCATGTTTCTCAGTCTATCTTTTAACACACATTCTTGGCGTGTACCCTTCAGAAAAAATGCGTTTACTTCAAAAATAAACTTTTATCTTTCGAAAGGGAACTATCATGGTGTCTACTAATTATTTGACTCGAAATTCCCTGAGTTTTCCAGGTTTTCCATGATAATTTTCTCCAAATTCCGTGAGTTCTTAGTATAGTGGAACACGTAAAGAATACCCAATGACATTTTTTTTTAATCCCACCAACCATCCAGTTTAAACATCTTGTACAGTATTGGTATTTCACGAATGGATGAGAAACAATTTCTTTAAAATGGAATATTTTGACACTAAAAAATCCGGCAGCAGTGGGAATCGAACCCACGACCTCCGCGTTGCCTGGGCTGTGCTCACATCAACTGTGGACAGGTCCACCTCATAGTTTTACCCCAGTTTCACTCACAAGTTATAGATTTCCCTGAGTTTTCCATATTTATAAAATTCCCTGAGTGTTCCAGGGTGGTAGACATCCTGACTATCATAGTTCTTCAACTAGAGACGGTTGTACGCTTTAAAGTATTATTAGTACGACCACTATGAATATATATAGAGAGATGACTTAATTTCTACGACCCGTATATTATGATTTTTATCTGTGATCATTTCAACGACCGAAAGATTATATATATATATTTTTTTTTTAAAAAAAAGATCAATACTACCATAATTTCTTCTGTCCATTTTCTTATAATTGCAAAATTTTAAATTCAATTCTAAAAGAAAAACGTGAAAAAACAACAAAAAAATGGCTTTTAAATGTAAGAGATGACGTCCTTTTGTGAGAACTACTAGGGGTCTCTATTGTAGGTACGATCCGGGCATTCGCCTGGGAGAATGAGGAAAATACCTCGCGCCGCCCATTTATTACTTTTACCGCCTCTCCTCTGGCAAGTGACCAGCATGTTGATACAATATTTTCCCTTACCTATAGTTTTTTCGACAAAGCCTCAAAGCTGTAAAAGCACGTTTTCAAAGGCTAAATTTATGTCGCCATTTTTCAAGGTGCAGGATAAAATAATGACCTTAGGAACTATATCATGCGATGAGATACGAGGAAGCCCTTGAATCCAAGCGCTGTCAACATATAAACATCGCTTTACAACTAGTAGAATACGAGCTGTGAAGATTTCATTAGTTAGTATCTTTCTTTTGTAATTAAAAGTTAACTGAAATGAAGTACACTTTGTAGATCCTAATATTTCTATGAAATGAAACGGTTGAAGGGAAACGTTAGCTTCATAATCAATGCCGTGGTTTCAAACGCCAATTACGTATAGTATTATCCTTAATCATGCGTGTCAACCGTGCAATACCTTACAGCTCACTGTGTGCAGTCATAGGGAATTCCAAGAAACGTCACAGTTACAAGAACTCGACCAAGCTTTCAGAGGTTAAATGTACGCATCAATTTTTAAGGCATGGGATGAGAACGTGACCGTACAACCTAACATGCCATGGCACTTTAGCTTGATGAATGACGCTACTTCAGATAAGATAGGTATTATATGGGCGATCTCTTACGCCCGTCCCTAAACACTACTTCAGTTCTAAGTAGTTACAGCTCGTTGATGATTGCTTATTTGAGTATAGATTTCTTAAAAATTTATTGTGTGTTTTTTTCTTACTCTATTCGTTCGATTAGTCTTTAAGGACAGAACTAACCAAACTACACTTGGGTTTGAATCCGAGGCAGAGAGCTGATGCATTAACATGCTGTACAACTCGCCATAAGCCTGTCCTTACCCACTACCCCATTCGCCAGATTAAAACTTAGGTGAGCATGGATTTTTAATGTAATATGCAAACCGTGGGATACATAATTATCTGGTGTCACAACTCAGTGAGCAAACTGTCATTCATCGAATGCACAAAACAAGCTCCGAAAATCTAAATTCATCTTAATATTTTATTTACGTATATTTAATGATTATACTTTCCGTAATCCTGTCTAATTTCAGCTTTTCTCATTTTAATCACTGTTATCTTTTAAAAATATATCAATCTATATCTGATTGTAGAACAGAAATATCACTCTATGATTCTCATTAAAATGATCTAAAAAACTGAATAAATAAAACAACGGAGGGTAAATAGTGTATATCTTGTGATTAACAGACAAAATAGCAAGACTGAAATTTGTTTTAAAAAAATCAACCCACTTTTTGGTAGCTTTGTGTACGGATATATTTTCAAAGCAATACAATGTTTACAGTCGCACATAAAGTGTTAGTATAACGACACAATGTTAATCACTACACTCTTAAACACATCTTTAAAAGCCCAACAGTATATACATATTGCTGATATAATTTTCAGCTATCGCAGATTTTTTCAAAGTTCAGAAGTAAGAATTCACGGATAAGCCTCTTTAATTCCATCACATGGTTTTGTGTCTTTCCAAAAGGCTAGTGATGATGGTAATTAGTTTGTTTAAAACTCACTTTGAATTTTAAATCTGAATTTTATTTAGCCTTTAGGCAAGTTTGGCTCAGGCCGAATGATGATGGGAGAACTGGAGGAAAGAAGAAAGTGAGAGGAAACAGAACCCCAAGAAAAACCACGCACACGGTGTTCGTCCACCACAAAGTCACATGGCATGAGCAGGGATCGAACCGAGAAACCCACGCACCGCTCTACCACTGAGGCAGCGTGGACCATTTTTAAACTCACCTATTGAACTACAGCTTTATGCAATGATAAAAATAATCTAGTTGTCATTAAAACTCTTTCTTTACATAAAACACAAATACTGACAATTTCTTTACCAACGATGCAAAATGTTCACCAAGACGGAAGGACGCAACTTTCTTTTCAACCATTATCAACACGCGCGCGCGCGCACACGCACACACACTGCTAACTATGCACCCTACTAGTACGCAATATAGTTATAAACCCTCAAACTAATGGGTTCGAAGCAAAGATAGATATAAGCTCCAGTCCGCGCGGTCTAGCATCGAAGGTCATTGACTAAGTGGAGGAGCTGGGAAGGTGGTGCAAGTACAAACCGCTCTCACGTCAATATAGCATTTAGAGGTTCTGGTCATTGCTCAGTTCTTCCTTCAGATTCAGAAAGACCTTACCTTAAGCAGTAGCTGCGGTTGAGAGCATTCTAGTTTACTAACTTCTATTCAATGGGTTATTTATGTTGCCCAAAAATCTAGAAGTGACAGAGCAATGGTTATTCTTAAAATTCTGAATTTCGAATTTGGGAAGCAGCTTGGTATTTCAACGAAGCACTTCGAATATAATATCACACAAGCCAAAACATATCCAGTTCAACTTACAAACTTCATATTTTAGTATTAGTATGGGAGAATCCGGGAAGTCCTTGTCGAAGGAAACTGGGAGTAAATAAAGTAAGTGACAGTTTCTTCCTACATGTAAGTAAAGGTGACAGAAAAATAATACATCAGTAAACCCAAGTTTTGACTAATTAAAGTAGCCACCTTGACTTATAGCCTCTAAGATAATGACTATTAACCGAAGAATGTAACAACTCACACCTAAGAGTTGAAATAGTGTGAATAACCTATGCATATACATAAGTGTGTTGCACTCATGATCAATTCGTGTTATAAAAAGATTTACCTACATCACAAATCGGCAATACAGTCCAAGCCCTGTTCAAGCTAGTTATTCTGTGATTCCTAGCAAAACAAAAAGAAATATTTCGATGCTATAACAGTGCTCAAGTTTGTAGCACAGGCTACTTATCTAATAAATATTCAATTTTCAACACATAGCCCTCCAAGCAGATTGATGATCACTAAGCAACCTTCAAACACGAAGGAGAACCAATTTTTAAAATGCTTTGCTTTATTTATATTACATATGGATAGAAATAAGTTTATTTCTCGTTAATGTCCTTATGCAGCAGTGTGGTTATGAAGGACGGGGCCTACAGCTTAAAGTAGAATCAGAACCACTACTCGGTTTGCACCTGAGATAAACTGTCCTTTACTTAGGTTCGAACGCGGAACGCAGTACTCCAAAAGAGACCTTTATACAAATAATAGAATTTATGGATGCAGTCAGGTATGTACCTAGAAATTTATTTCGGGGACAGAAGGGTCTAGAGCTTTCGCGGGGGTCCAAATTCAGTATGGGTGTAAATTTTACAGGAAATATCGAAAATTTCGCGTAAAATTGTAGTAGATTTACGAAAATATAGGTATTTCGGAGGCGATCCAGACCTCCTGGACCTAATCCCTGCGTACATCACTGGATGCAGTCGATAAATTTTGCCAACTCCTATCAATATATTTAAGCAAAGTTAACTTCGGCTTATCTATGAAACAAAAGCCACTCAGAGAAGCAGAAAGATACAATTTGTTTTCGTTTCGTTTGTTTCGTATGTAACAGCACTGTTATGAAGGACAAGACCTACTGCTTACACTGACATCCTAACCACTACTCGGTTTGTACTTTAGATAAATTCTATGGCCCCGTCGAGGATCGAACCCGGGACCCATTGATTACAAGGCGAAAATATAAAATTAACGCAGATGGTTTAATATGGGGAATCGTCACCATGAAGTTCACACTATTTGTGTTTTTTTTTAACCATTTTTTCAACCACCTGGTTTAAACCAGCTAACCCTGTTAAATGACATATTCAATTTTAACACAAACATATGCTGACATTCCATTCCACCACCGACAGAGTGATGTATCATCCAAAATTTTGTTTATATAGACGACACGTACAGGTACATCAGTTATGTTGCTTGAATGAAATTATTTGCGGACGTTTGAAACGCAACTGACTGAGATTGCATTCAAAGATACAAAAAAATGAAGATAGTCACTTAATATGATACGATTCCAAACATAGATCTCAACAATGGAATATCCTGACTTTAAAAAAAACATATTACAATGATGTTGCAGTATCGAAAGTGTTTGAAATGAATCAGAAAATGTTATATCAAAACTTTCTCACCACTTAGTTTCCCATGTCTTAGCCCACTGTAAACAGGGACCGACGTGAACAAAATACTGGGTGAGACAATAACCGTAAATCTAATTAAGTAAATTAGCAGAAGTAAACATCAAAACGTTATTTTTTCGAAACTAACTTATAGGTTCATTGCCACAGTAACGAACGTTCACTACTGGATTTTATCCTACATCACTAACGCCTACCTCTCCAAGATCCCTTCTAATACTGTCCTTCCAACGATGTCTGTCTTCCTAACGGCCTGTTTTCCTACAGCTTTCAAATCACGTTACAATATAATATTCGTTTTTCCCCGCATACGAGCTATACTTCCTTCTTATCTTAGTGACTAACCTGGTCAGACTTGCTTCTGTTGAGTGCAAGGAGGCATTAGATAGGGTTCGATTTATCTACCAGATTAAGGTACAGTATGAGGACTACGTCTACACAGAGGCAGTCTCCCAATGTCACAATTGTCAACGCTGGGGGACTCCAAATGTCACATGAGACCGCGCTGTGTCAAGTGTGCCTCCTTGCACCCAACGAAGGGCTGTAGGAAGACCAAGAACACACCTCCTACATGTTGCAACTGCGGGAAGGACGGACAACCTGCTAACTACAAAGGCCTAAGAGTTCATTATTCTTGCTAAACTCTTTAGTCTGTGGTGAATCGCAGTCTGTTATGTTAATTATAAAGTCTCGTCTCCTCCATTCTCTGTCATCTCGTCCCGTATATTTTTCTCAAAACTTTATCTCTAAACACTCACAATTTTTCATCTGCCACGGTGGTGCTCCAATTTGAATTTTATTTAAGGCCTTTAGGCAATGTTGGCTCAGGTTGTATGGATGATCGAAGAACTAGTGTAATAAAAAGGAAAGTTGGAGGAAACTGAAGAACCCCGAGAATTGCACACGGTGTTTAATCTACCACAAAGCCAACATAACATTAGTTAGGATAGAACTAAGGACTCCAAGAACCAGAGATAAGCGCTCTACTACTGATATGAAGTTCACTAAGCAGCAGCAGATTAAAGAAGTTGTTCATTTTGCTAGATGATGGAATGTGAATGTTCTTGCTCCTTTTATAACGACTCAAGAAATTGAACCTAGGTTAAAAAATATTCTCAATATAACTGCTTAATTTGTATATCCTTGGGCAATTATACAAGGATTTCCTCTGTAGAGACATTGAAAGGTGAGCATTACATATCATCCTTGTTATGCAAGGTTGATAAATTTAAATCGGATTTTTTTTTTAATCTACGATTTTGTAAAAAAAAAAAAAAAAAAAAAAAAAACTTTATTTAATAAATAAATGAAGTGCAATATTACTAAGCAATCTGCGGTACAAATAAGCTTGAAATTCAGCTTCTAGTCCTTATGTAATGGTAGGCTCTTCGTGATGTAAATCTAAACCAAAGCGATGATCCACGAATTTTAAAATATTCGATTAGTTCATTTCATATTGCACACGAAATGTTAGAAGAGAACGTAGGAACTCAAGTCACATTATAAACTGTAGCATTACAAGTTTATGAAACATACGATTTATTTACATACGAAAACGAACACATGCAAAACAGAATATACAGTTTCTGATTTCAAAAAACCCTTTCGTAATATTACGTAAAATATATTTGAATGATACTATTTACTTTCTTTATAAATTGCTCAGAAACACATTAAAATGCAAGTATATAGTCTAGTTATCATATACTGAAGAATGAAATGCAAACCTGCGTGTTCACTATATATTTGATTGTACGAAATAGCTTTCATATTTTATGGAGTATTGTCATACGGTGTTTCCAAATTAATAGTACACCTTGGAGGGCTGAAAACATCGGAGTAGGACGTTTAGGCGCAAAGCTGTTTACTTAAATAATTTAATCTGCTACAAATGTAATAATGTACCGGTACTTCATAACTAGAGCCCAGATGTTTAGACACTAAAAAATACGTGAAAATAGGCACAAAAAACACAAAAATAGGCACTAGAAATATCGAATAAGGTCAAAAAAAAATGCAACTGAACTTTTAAAACTTCCACAAATAATTTGGCAAAAACTAGGCTAACACCTTCAACACACCTAAGTTTCTGCACATCAAGCAGAACTTGTTTCTACCGGTTCAAAAGAAATGGAAAAGGAATTATTTGTAGAGTTATTTTAGATTTCATAAAAATAGACATTTATAGGAAATATAAATATATATATATATATATATATATATATATATATATATATATATATAAAGCAGAATAGTTAAAATAAAATTTGCTGAAGGCAGCCAATTACATCCCAAAATAAACTTCTGTCAAGTTATGTTTATAATATCTCTAACGTAAGGGAATAGGCATTTGCATATTCATAACACTGCATTAATGTCCATTACTACGTATTTGCAACAGAGATATAGGAAAATCAACAGTGAAACAAGAACTTAACAGTGAAATCTAATAGATATTGAATAATTTATTGTGTGTTTTGTTAAATTCACTATTACATTATCATTCCAGGACTAAATCATGGACCTCACCCCGCAAATATTCTATAATGTCAACAGTTTTCAAGATTTACAATACGGCGAATTCTTGTGCCGTTCCTACTCATTAGTTCTGCAGTAAATTAAAAAAGAAATAATAATAATAGAGAACGATTCCCCTTTCTTTTTAAAATATGCCTTACCATGCCCTCTATATTTCAGGGTCATTTCTCTAGTTCTTAAATGTTCGCACCCAACAGATCCCGAACGTATTAAATTTGGTAGACCTGTCATTAATATTTGAATACCCAGAAAACTGCATAATATTTCTATTTACTAACTAAACAAGTTTGTTATTTTAATTTTCCAAGATCCACTGCTAATAGTGTAACTCTCAGATAACTATTTATGCAGGAAAGCACACTATTTAATAGTACATATTCACCTAAATAATTATCTTCAAACCAATCAGCGACAGGTAACAGTTCTGATGGCAAAACAGAAACTAGGACATCAAATGGTTCATTCAATGGATTTATGGAAACAAATAAGGAAATAATCATCCTGGCTTTCAGTGCGAATTCTGGATCTGATCAGTACCTCAGATCAGGGATGCTCTTGCTAGATTCAGGAATTCTTTTTTTCATGTTCCTTGTTAAATGGAAGAGGCAGCCAAAAATATTGAGCGTCAGGAACTTTGCAGCTTGAAATAGTGCTACTTCAAAATCTAAAGGGATTGATTTCACAATACTAAATAATCTTTGGTATGTACGTTTTTGCTTATTTGGGAGCAGACAATATAAAATTGGCAAACAAAGCCATTACATTCATCCAATAGAACAACAATTTTGGAAAATAGTTTTCCTTTCCTATTTTTTTTTTCCCAACCGGTAGAGACACGTTCTGCGTTATGTCCAGAAACTACTGTGTTCAAGGTGTTAGTCAAGCTTTAACCAAATTATTTGTGGAAGTTTTACTAGTACAGTTACATTTTTGACCTTATTCGAAATTTCTGGTGCCTGACTTCAGTGCCTAAACATCCGGACTCTAGTTATGAAATATAAAACATATATTTTATTATAACATCTGTAGGTAGGTTAACCTATTTAGATAAACGGTTTTGCGCCCGAACGTTTCGAGTCCAAACGCCAAGTACCCGAAAACACTAACCGAAATGAATTAAAAATATATCTTAATTTACTTAAGAACATTAAGTCTGAGAGAAAGGGGACAATTATTATAGAAAATTTGCAATTATTAGAAAGAAAGGAAAATACAGACGTCATTTTAGAAGAAAAGCTGACTTTTTTTTAACTTTATTGAATTTACGATTGCGATATTCGTTAACAAATAAATTATTTGAAGAAAGCCAATAATGAGTGTGTATATCTCCTGGAAAACATACACCGTGTATCGACGAAAGTAACGAAAGAAAGAAGTTAGAAGTTTCCTACGTGCTATCTTTTCTTTGCAAAACGTACCATCAGTCAATAACGTCGTATTCCTTTTCAAATTTATTACAAGTTGTTGTAATTGACTATTTTCTATGGTTCTCTTGCATTGGGAAGCGTAAGATCTACCTGTGAATTTTCGCATGGGGGAAATCCAAGATTATTTTACAATGTGACTGGGAAGCCGTGGTAGCTGAGAAGACCGAGATGTCGTTGGGAGGAGAATCAGAAGAGATCGAGAGGTAGGGTTGGTGATAAAAACTGGCTTAATCTTGTTCAGGACAGAATCCACTGGAGAACGTTTGTTACTGCTGCGATGAACTTAGTGTTAATCATATACAAGGATGCAGACTTGTAATGGACTTAGGTCATAGCTGCCTGTCCAACCCACAAATGAAAATTAAAAAAAATAATCGTCCTATTTTTCTGTTTTGTGTAAAGCAAATGATCAAATAAATTCACGTCCATGAGATAATTATTTAAGTATTAGTTAGTTTTGAGTTGGTAACTGTTTAAAATATTGATAAAATAAGATTGCAATATTATTAGTACGATAAAGCACTAATACAGGCAATGAATTTGAATTTATTTTAAGAATACACGCAATGCTGTTGGGTAACAGAGAGTTCCATTACCTTAAATGATTCCTATAGTATTTTGCAATACATTTCTGCGGATATGCATGTTACGCGTAGCTAGATTTATTTAAGACGTCATGACTTAGGAATTAGAATTCAGGTAAGGGCCCAAACGATTGAAATTTTTATAATAACGCAATTAACTGTGGTGAATCGAAGGCAATCAAAGGGGCTATAATTTAGATTTAGATTTCTATATCAAACGCGCATAAAATGAAAACTATTACATTTAAATAGCTTCAGCCTTATTCTTATTACTTTATTCTTTTCATTTGTGATATAATATATTTATTTATACCTACAATAGGTATATTTTGATAAAACTCTCAAAAGCAAACAAAACTTACTAACTACAAATAAATACAGTAACTGACTGAATTTACACTGTTTAACGTAACTCTTCTCAAAATCTCATACATTGTCCACACATAATAGAAACATAAGCAGATACTGAAATGAACACGGCAAATTGATGCCTATAGTAGATACCAGTACTGTCTTCTCGAAGTATTCACGCCTTAACGCTCAATTGCAAAGATTAGTGATCTACTAGGGGTATTTTACTTCAGTAGATGGAATGCCGTTTTAAGAGGGGACCAACAGTTTAAAATGGATTCTGAACCACTTTATTGATGTGTGCTTACGGTATTGAACCCAGGACCTCTGGGTTACAAAGCGACGAGTGAGAACGCCCTTATATTTATCGCAAGAAATACATATATTTTTATGATGTGTCCTTGCACAACAGACAAGGCGTGTATCAAGGTATTTTATCACAACAGAAATAGTACGGTATCGTACACCCATAGCACCTGCCATACCAAAAAGGAATTGTGATTATCATTCCAAAAAAATAGTCAACCGACACAATGTGTATTTTTAAAATCTGTATCTCCACAGAATGAAAAGGACATCAAGGATCGAACGTGGGAAGATATATTTAATGGCTCGTGACGGAACGGTTCTAGATTGCTGACCCGCATAGGAAATAATTATTCGTATCGTAATGATTAATGATTGTTACTTTGTAATGTAGCGACAGGATCGTATATGACGTGATAGCACAGTCTTCTAAATATACGATTTAATCTGGTAGAGTCCGTTTGACCAAAGATCATTTATTATAGTGGTTAATTTAGGAAATAATAGAGCAAACACTTATTGACGTTTTACCGCCACCAGTTTATTACAAAAAGTTCCAATATTATATGATATACAAGTAATTTACAGTTATTAATAAGAGCGTCCCGAACGCGAACTCTGTAATGATCAGAATAGTGGTTCACTTCTCTTGCAGTGATAACTTCGACTTAAATCTTTTGGAAAGGAGATTGTTTAGAGAATGGATACTAACTCCAGTCTAAGTTAGCAAGGTATAGGTATACCGACCCCAGTGCAAGTCGGGGGTTAGGAGAGAGTCCTGACTCCAGTCCAAGTCAGGTAGGAGAGGCACAGAGTATATACGTATATACTCTGTGGTAGAGGTGACCACTTTTCGGAGCGAAGAAGTAATACTTCTAAGTCTCTTGACTGGCCTTTTATATCCCTTTTTGTGGGCGTAATTTTATTGTTTCCAAGTCTAACCGCTTGGTGTTAATGTCGTCTGCTTCTTGGAGTGCTTTATGCAGCATTACGTAATGTTTGTTGTCTGCGGTTTGTTTACATTGTAGTCATGTTAACATACTGACCCAATGAACCACATCCCATTACAGTATTTACTATTGAATTGTAACTAAACATTAGATTAGGGCAGTTCATATTAGTATATGATAAATGAAATAAAATTAAATGTTTTCCTAACGCTATCGTCAATTCATCCTCGCGGGCCAGTGTTTTATAACCGTGACGCTAGGGCCTAGGCAACCTACTACTCCTTAACAATGGTATATTATTTGCTAAGATATCGAACTAGGAATCCTATAGGAATTGAATTTTATTAAGGGCTGTAAGTAATTTTGGCTCAGGCCGAATGGATGATAGGAGAACTGGTGCTAGAAAGAAAGTGGAAAGAAACGGGAGAACTCCAACAAACCCCCGCACATGGTGACTGTTAAGCACAAATCTCACACGGCACGAACTGAGCTAGCGTATTAGAGATAGTGAAGTCATTCTTGTCAGCAAGTTTACTCATCTTAATTTCCCTTTTGGTGAAAATAATAGGAGTGCAAAAGCAAATTTTACGTAATATTCAATAGTCACAGGATAAGTGGGTGTTAAGGGCTGCTTACGTTACACACACACACAAATCACAGGAGAAATACAATATTTACAAGGTGCAAGGGTTGAAAAGCAAAATATAACAGTATCGACTCATCAAGGTATGAATGAAAGAGCGAAAAGTATAACGGAGGATCAACCTGCTTTCGCGTTGAGGCCGTCCGAATAATAGTGGTTGTAAGCGTCATATGCATAGCGTATAACAAAACAAAATTTAACCTGACTTTAACACATCTTCGCTGGCTCGACATTGTGTGCGTGATTTTGGTAACAAAATGCGTGTCATTCATATCACGAAGTGACGCCATTAGTACTCCTCTGTCTGCCGCCATATGTTTATTTGTTGATCAATTTGACTACTTTTCAACGAAATAATAATGCCATAGTTTTACGCAAGACTTCTTGAGTTGCTTGCTGGCGCTAGATATTTATAGAAGTATCTGTGTAAATCATCTGCAGGAGAATAAATGGTATAAAGCGTACACATGCAAAATAATGCAAAAAATCAGGGTGTCTACTGAATGTCAATTTTCAAATTCCAGGTCTATTTTTCTTGCTTTTCCAGATTATTAATTTATAACATTTTGCTTCTTGCAAACAAACAAAGAATGTTTATTTTATTAATTAAAAAAAGCATTTACCAAGCGCAGACTATTTCTTATGCACGAACTAAAATGTATGTTTTCCAGAGACTTTAAACAAGAAAACAAAGTAGAATTCTCCCTCCCAGAAAGCAGTTGAGAAAACTGTACAAGAACAAACAACCTAAATGTATGACAGATATTTTAAATAAAATTTCAACGAAAAATTAGTTCATTTATGCGATCCAAAATTTAGGAAATATATCTTCTTGCAGGTTTAGTTGAAACTGTTAGCAAAATTTTAGTGAAACTAACCAATACCTTTTAAAAAATAGTTTAAAATGAGGAATTCATATGCATGTACAATCCAACTTCGAAACACATTTTATTTCACATGGTCAAATTTTACTGCATATTCTTCTTGATGGCGAATGCCATTTACTATATTTACACAAATGCATTTATACCATGTATTAATTTATGTTTATTGACAGTATGTTTAACTATTAAGGTAAGCAAGAAAGTTCTGTCGCTTTTTCACCCACCACCTTCGAACATCGATATGTCACCTAAGACATACCTGGAAGATCAAAAATAGTCCCCATCAGCATCGACAACATTCTGGAAGGCCATGGATTCCATCGCGGTAGAACTTGTGGGCCATGAAACGAAGAAGGTATCAAGTGCATTTTGCACCTCTACTAGGGATTTGAACTGGCGTCCTCTAAGGTGATTGTCCAAGGAATAGAACAGGTGAAAATCGGACGGTGCAATGTCCGGGGAGTATGGCGAATGCAATAGTGTTTCCCATCCAAGGCGTAGAATGGTGTCCCGGGTCATCCTAGCCACGTGGGGATTAGCGTTGTCCTGTAACTGGAGGACCCCTTTGCGATTCAGAAGTTCTGGCTCCAGAGTTTTGAGCTTTTCTTGAACACGGCTCAACTGCTGACAGTACACAGCTGCATTGATGCTCTGACCAGCTGGTAGCAGTTCCCGATGAACGATGCCGCGAACAGTCCACCAAACACACAGGAGGACCTTCTTCTGGTGCAGTGCTAATTTCGGCTGTTTTGGAAAAGGTTCATGGGATGCTAACCAATGATAACGGCGCCGTGGAGCTTCGTACAGGACCCACTTCTCATCACATGTCAACAGCCTGTCCAGAAATGGCTCCTTCCTCAGACGAGACAGCAAAGAATCACAGGTGTCTGCTCGCGTTGCCTTCTGGCCCGTAGTCCAAACATGTGGGACCCATCGATCCAACTTGTAGTGCTTCCATGATGGAGGTGCTGCCGAATGGTTTCTCCACTCACACTGAATTGTAGTCCCAGTACCTCATATGTCTGGCCACTGTTCGCCTCAATTGCTGCCTGAAGATCTTCATTTGGTACCTGTGTTGGTCTTCTTCCTGCACGTGGTGCGTCTTCGAGTGTTTCGTCACCGTCCTTAAACTTTATAAACCACCGCTGCCCTGTCCTCGTAGTCATGACACCCTCACTAAAGGCCTGGCATATCTTCCGCTCCGCTGCAGTTGCGTTTGACCCCAGTTTGAACTCGTACAGCATAGACGCCCTTATGACGCTCTGTGGAGTTCCCATGTTCACTCTGTCCTTCCGCACGTTCACGGTGTAACTGAACTGCCACAACCAGGTAGTATGTTGGCTATACCCACACCAACAACTGAACTTCGCCTGATCTCCATTCGCATTCAACTCACGGTGTGAGGGCCAATTGAATACAGACCTCCACAAAAAGCGACAAAACTTTCTTGGTTCCCTTTATATTATCCGACTAAGATAAAGTTGCCTACACAAAAAAATAAAAGCAATTAAAATTAAATTAAATTTAACCTCAGCTATTATGACTCACCTTAAAGTAAGTTTTTTAATGTCGTCCTCTTAAGTAGTTGCTTCAATATGAATTGGCTAGACCTTTTGAAAGGGCTTCATCTTAAGTCTTCTGGCCGTTGTAGAGATGTAATGTAGGAATGTCTGTAGTTTTTTGGTGAGATTATTGTACGTGAAGTTTAACAAATATGTATATATAAAAGTATGTGGAAAGATGTGTATTATTTATTAACCGAAACACTTGAGTTCAATTATAAAACCCACTATTTTTAATTTACTTTGCTGTTACTGTTGTTAAACATCAACAACTTGTTAAAAAAAAAAAGTCTGAGCGACTGCGACTAAATTGTATATCTGCCATGTGTATTTAGGCCATATTTATATTCTTATATTCGAAACTCCTGTTCGAATATAAGAATTATGAAGGATTACAAAAAATATTCTCAGTAAATTACCTGGTTTTAGTATTTACACTATTTTACATATATATAAACTACGAGCTCCTCCGCAGCCTAGTCGGTAGCGCGCTCGACTTAAGTGCGAGCGGTCCCAGGTTTAAGTTCCGGTGGGGGCTCAAAAATTTCGGTGTTGACCCAGCATCGTGAGGACAATTGGGGAGCTGCTGTGAATAAAACACAGTGGCGATCACAGTGAGAGGTTCGGCTCTCCTCTCCCAACACGTCTGGTCAGCGTGGGAGCAGTAGACCAACTCCTCTCTTCGGGGAGAGGCCTTACATCCACTAGTGGACTGAATATGGCTGTGAATTATATATACAACAGACGCACTTAAATCTCTCAACGACGGAATGAAGACGAAGCCAGCCCTTCCGAATCTATTCAACTCACATTGAAGCAGCTACTTAAGAGGATGACATTAAATACCTTACTTTAAGGTAGGTCATAACAGTTGAAACTGGGTCCTCTATGAGTTTAAAATGGCTTTATTTGATTTAAAATACATAAAATATATATTGAAGTTAAGGCAATTCCAAAACTTAAATATCAGACCCAAAATACATAAACGCATTAGCACAATTAAGAAATAAAAAACATTGGAGTATGGGATAAAATAAAGATAAAATGAGGAGAAAAACAGAATCAGTCAGAAAGAAGTATGGCTGATATAAGCTCGGGTACATCGGGTCGTCACACCCATACTCTCAAGAAGTCTGAGAGCCCCTCGGAGCTTCTTACACAAATTAATTACTTTCAGTGCCGCACTCTGCAACCTTAAATTCACAAATTCAATACAGCTTCTTCTAAATGTTGAGAGAGTGAAATTAATAAAGTGAAAAAAAAAAAAAGTTTCTGCTTGAATTCTACTTTTTCCAGGTCCAAAATAAAATTTCAGGTTTTCCAGGCCAGTAGACACCCTGTTTATATCAAAACGGACAATATTTAAGGAGCACGGGTATTTTTCCAACCTGGAATCTATTTACAAAAATTCGGTTTGCCTTTTTGCAAAATTTGCAGGAGGAATGAGATAATAGTGTGACTTTGAAATATAAGGTGAGCGTAAAAGGAAGTGAAGTGAAGGTAGGATAATTGTGTGTTAGCAGTACATCCTTGCGGCGTAGGGAGAATGCTTCGTGAGTGACGTCATGAATGTGTGTGCAATAAAAAAATACGTACTCGGGTTAACTTTATCTACTCTAGAGATAGTAAAATTTACAAGAGAAAGATAATGCTAGGAAAGTGTGTAGCTGTGTTGAAACGCAAATTAGAATGTTTTGGAAAAACTTTATTCTTGTATAGGCCAGTCTAGTAACTTTGAACTTCGGCCCGTCACGGTTCGCCTTTAGCTGTTAAAATCCACACGCATGCCGGAACCTTCGAGCCGATGGCCTACCGCCGCAGGCCGCTCGAACCTAACACAATGTAGCTTAATTTATGAACAGTAAAAGAAGGGAAAAGATAAGAAAAAAAAAGCCATCTCGATGTGATAGACACCATAAATATTCCTCCGCTTGCTACCATATCAGGGTCAAGTCGAATGTGTGTTTTACGAATTAATTTATTATAACGTGATTTTTGTAACAGGTTTTCTGTCGCTACCTGGCCATGTGTACGGAAGTGCCAGAGATAATTATTTTTCTATTTAGAAAAAACGAGGTGTAGAGCGTATAATATTGGCCAGTAGCTAGCTGAAGTTTGGAGTAGATAAAGTAAACCTTATTTAAAAAAACGAAAATGACTTTTTTAATCCAACCTAACCATATCAATAAAATAATAATAATCACTAATTTCCTCTGCGCGAGAGTGGGCCACCTTGTGTCCATAGGAGCTTTCCTTAGACGTTAGTGAAACATGATGTAAATTTGAACTAGTTTCGCGCGCAAGAATTCTGTGAATCCCTGTCGTGACTCATGAGCGAAGGTGAATGGAATTACCGGTAACAGGTAAAAATCGTGAAAAATCTCGCGTAAAGAATTACACATTAAGAGTTAAATAGAACGGAAGACAAATAAAAGCTCATAAGAATTTAAGAGCGTTATGAATAAAGCAATAAAAAGTCAATGTAAAAGGCACCAACACATATGGAACTGAAGTCATAAAAACTCGGGTACGGTGACCGTACCAGTAATGGACCAGTTGCCAGTGGCTGACTAATAACGGAAACAAACGGTAATAATAGTTTACATTGGATACAGTAGTACACAAAATACGTTTTATACTTCCGTTCGGTTTAATAATTTAGTCCCCAAAGGTGTGCGATCAGGACATGCATTGTCCCCCAAAAATAACGTAAAATGTTGAAAGTGGATCTGGAAGAGAGCAGAGCGCACACGAGGACTGAGTTAAACTAATGCCTGCATATTTACTAGAAGGCACAGTGCAATACTTTGTTAATTTACCCCTTCGAAGACAAATCTACACTAAATGGAATGAATGATTTATGCTGGGACAATCGTAGTTCACATTCGATGGAAATACATTCATCAATATGTCTACTATCTTGTCAAATGAAACAAATGCGAGCTGTTGCTTCTTTGACTTCCCCAAAGACTTTGCTTTGTAGAAAAATAACTATTTTTCTATTATATAAACATATGTTGTTGTTTTTTTAGTTTACACTTGAAATTTTCTTTATTTGGTCAACTGCCGGTATGGTCAATTTAGTTTTCTATATGATTATCTCTACTTATGTCATATGGCGTTGACTCAGGCAAAACCGGGTAATACGCACCAAAACTATTCTTTCTTACACAGCTGATACAACAGAAAGTGCATGTCGTGATTCAAAGGTGTTTCCAATAAAGCATGCAGGGTAGAAGAAAAGTATTGCCTGTCTGGAGGGAAAAGGAGCATATGATGTGTATTTTCTTACAAAAAACCGAGCATATCAAATTTCTTCAGTTAAAGTACAACTTTGAAACAATTTTGAAGAAAGCTGCCACCGTTAATATTAAAAGGGTAATTAATACTAATGTGAGCTACAAAACCTACTGTGAATTTCATGAGATGCACACCACCTAATCTTGTTTAACAATGAGACGATTATAAAGATCGAATATGTACATGCTGGGGAAATTACACCTGCATACTACACATACTAAGCACCATGCTTGACTGATTATTTAATTAGTGATTGCAGTATGAATATGGAATATATTACAACAAATTGGGTGTACACAGAAACACAGTAACGTAAATGAGGCAACAATTGTATGTTGATAGGCGTAGCATGTATTTTTAATGTAGATTCCACGCCACTGGCCATTTAAAAGGAATTTGATGAGCAATGCGATATTAAGGCACGATGAACGCTTTGTTCAGAATCAGGCAAACCATTGTACAAGAGGCCAGTAGGTCACCAGAGAGAATGAAATTGATGAAATGGATGCAGTGCCAGTGGCGACCCACCCTCACAAGTTTCTCCAGGGAACTTCCTTAATCACTTCAGGCAAATACCGAAATTGTACCTACATACTAGGCCGACTACCTCTCTTACACAATATCCTGACCAGCGCCTGTGACGCCTAACGGCAATTACTGTAAAGTTTTTGTTCTTATGTATGCCCATATTTTATTTCGTTCTATTATGTTATTAATCGTAAATACCAAACTGTGTACTGATGCGGATTATGAAGCAATTGCCTTCATATCCCAATGATGTGCTGTTAACCCCTTAAATGTGTAAATACGTAGTACGAGTCGAACCGCAAAGTGAGCATTTTTTCCTCCAAAATTTTGGTGTTTCTTTTTTCAAAATGGAATTTTTTGTTTTGTGATGATTTTAACATACATATAACGCAATAATATGACATTTATTTTCAAGTACAGTGCTCTACAGTGTTATTACTGTTACTGCGTAAAGTATAATTTCACTACCGATGCACACACCTAGAAATTTTTCATATTCCCGAAATATTCTTGTTTACAAGAAAATATAAATTTACACAAAATTGGCATCTGTTTTCAATTACAGTGATCCACAGTGTTATTACTGTCACTACGTAAAGTATAATTTCACTACCGGTGCACACAACATAGCCCTAGTAATTTTACATATTCCCGAAAATAGTCACTTTTGTTAACAAGAAATTACAAATTTACACAACATTGACATTTGTTTTCAATTACGGTGCTCTAAAGTGTTACTAATTTCACTGTGTTAACTATAATCTCAGAACAGATTCAACGAGTTTCCGATGCTTAAGAATTGCAGTAGCGTCTTTAGACGGGTTGCGCACTTAAGGGGTTTAGACATGTACGTTTGAATTGTGTGCTAAACACCCCAAAGATTTAACACTATATGCTTAATACCCTCGAGCTGGGGTAATAAGCACCTCTGAAACACCTAACTATACCGGTATATTATTTATTTTCCATGTTAGTATACAAAGACAAAAATACTTTTTATAGTGATGTTGAATTTTTACACACACTAACTTTTTATCTAGAATTTTATGACAATTCCCCCCCCCCCTAAATTGGTGCTAATTACCCCGTTTTACCCTATACCTTAAATGCTGTTATCGGTGCTTTCCATATTGCGTATGTACAGAGTGCGATACTAAATCAAGGAATGGTGTAAGTGCAAGGACAATGTTCACGGCGTATGTATGTCCTTGCACTCACATCAAGCCATTGATTTTACTTCACACTTTGTATTCTAACGAAGTCACAAAGTAAGAACATTTAAAGCCTATTCAACACTATAAAACAAAAGTAACTAATATATATAATTATTAAGATTCAATGCTGAAAGCAGTAAACGCAATAGATCTATATAAACTGGATTTCTCTACCACTCACCCTGTTCATGAATTGGCGGGAAACAAAATTGCGGAGGACAAATTACGAATAATTACCATTTGAAAGGTAAAACTCGTTGCAAGTGCATAAGAGGGCTGGTTCGAAAAGCTTAGCCTCGCTTTCAAATAACAAACAATATCTCGACATATGAATTAGTATACAGTAAGTATATTATGCCAACAAAACGTTCAGCTCCGTAAGAGGCAATCTTTTTTAACTCTTCCTTTACACAAATTCAACATGTTATTTTGGGGCAAATTATCTAGCTATGAAGAATTTACTTTTTAATGCTGAAATAAAATTGATTCCGAATTTATTAATTTAGCGCATAGCTTATATAATTTCACGTGGACCCTCTAGTCAAACCAATCAATACTACCGTACCGGCACTTTTCGGAAAACGTTCAATACGGAAATACTTTTCGATATTCATGTATACTAAATTAACGCATTTCCCAAAGTAAATGCAACATTTCTTCATTCACGAAGATTGGTTTAAGCGAAGGATAAAAAAATACAATATTTGTAAAACATACTTACTTACCTGGTAGCCTAGCCTATCTTCACTCTTCTCGTTCCCATTCTTCAAGTTTAACGTTAAAAGAGAACTTGCACTACCGTCCCACAAAAACAATATATCTCCTTTGCCATCAATAAGATTCTTTGTTTTCACGCTAACATTTCCTTTGGATAAATTTTGACGAAAGTGTTGAAAAATCTTTTTATCTGTCAAGCCTAACTTGTCCGTGCTAACCTCCATGTTTGTTTCACGTCCCAGCGACGCGTCACTGTGATTTGTTTTATGTACTTTCTGCAGAACGCCAATGTACTGAGATATAAATCGTTAAAATAACGGAAGATATTACTGTGAGTTATTTTACTTGCAATATAATTTTCGAGTAAACGACAGAGCAAAATTTAGCCCTAACTCATTGGTGTTGAGATTACAACAAATGTTTACTGCTTTCGTTTCAGTAGTGTGTAGAAAATGGCTGCGAGGGTCCAATCGTTGATTGATGTGTGGAAAACTTTCGATTTGACTGGTTTTCAGGTGAGTACATGAATTTCTGAGACATATAAATTCTTTGTGAATTTCTAAATATTCATAATATCTTCTTAATGTGACTAGTTTATTCTAATTTACGTCCGTAAGCCGGGGAGAAAAGGTGTATGTTTGGTTGGCCCGAGAGTGAGCATATTATTTGTGCCAATGTGGAACATCACAAGGTGTCTGTCAGCAGACTACAATCCAAAATATTTTGAAATTGTTGAATGGATGGGTGATAGTGTTACAACTGGTTGCTTAAAGCGACACATTTGTTGATCAATATGAACATAACTTCTAAAAGAATGTCACCTTCTGATCAGATATTTCGTTTATTAATTATCCTTTCCAAATCCCTGCAATGTGTATTATCCATACTTGATCAATGATATATCAAAACATTGTTTCTCATATTTGCATCATTATGATTCTTGATATGACAGGCATTCGTTGCCGCAGAACGTCACTTATTTGATATTACGGACCTATGAAATAGAAAGTGTTTCTTGAAACACCACATTCGTAATATACAATGATAAATTACCCTTTTAGAAAATTTCTTCGTCAAATTCGGGACAGTTGAGACTGCTGTACTTTTGGAATTTAGGTATTATTTTATGGTAGTTATCTTCCAATGCGAACACACTTGCTTGAACTTTTCAGATTTACAGTTTGTTAACTTGAATACTGTTTTCTAAGTTGATAGAGGATTCGGAAGGTTCTGGGAATGATCCCGTGCGGACAGGTTTTCCATCAGTCAAACAAGAAATTCCCTACGCCCCGGCTGACTACCCTGTACCCTCCAACATCATCCCCGCCCCTCCCCTCGTTTCCCGGCCTCTGACTGAGATGCCCAAAGGCCATAAAAATGTAATTTAATTCAATACTGTTTTGTAATCGATTGGTAGGGTTCGAGAAGTCCTTAGCCTTTTCCACTGGTAGACCTATCTCTTAATTCTACTTAGTAACATGCATACCGTGTTTCATTTTTCTATATTTTAGATACTAACTAAAAGGTTTATTTTATCTTCCCAGTAGGTTCCTCCCAGCTAGTATTAGAGTTTGAATAAAAGTGGGGAATTTAAAAACACAAGAAACATACATGTCATTGTTTATCACAATTCACAAACCAGCACTCCTTTGTCCGTGATTGATAGCGGATTACAGACCAGGTGGATCAAGGATTTTCATGAAGGGGCAGTGCGTAGATCTGAAGAATAGACCAGAGACGTTTTCGATATTTTCCTGCTAAACTATTTTTTCAGTACAAATTTATCATATTGCCCTATTTACTGCCAAGTTTCATAATAGAATATGAATCCTGTATCCCCAAAATTTGATAAACATATTTACAGA
Source organism: Lepisma saccharinum (assembly GCA_022664845.1). Taxonomy (NCBI): domain Eukaryota; kingdom Metazoa; phylum Arthropoda; class Insecta; order Zygentoma; family Lepismatidae; genus Lepisma; species Lepisma saccharinum. The sequence goes on from JAGDQP010002854.1 coordinate 29,269, forward strand.
AAAATTAGATTTGTGCTAACAACTCGCTGTTTATATGAGGTAGATTGTAACAAAAACAATGCTATAAAAATAAAATATTTTACACTATGAGGGGGAAGGCGCCAATGTTGCAGACACGACGCACATACATACACGTACAATCACGAAAAAAAAAAGTATTCCGGGAACGCAACTAACTCACTCATTCCACGAACAGTTGATTCAAGCCATTCAATTGAATTTATTTTAAGGCCTTTAGGCAACTCAGGCCCTATGGATGATGATGGAATGAAGAAAGTGGGAGGAAACGGGAGAGCCCCGAGAAAACCCATACACACGGTATTTGTCCACCACAAAGGCCACATGGCATGAACAGGGACCGATCCGACAACCCCTAGCACCAGATGTGAGCGCTCTACCAACTGAGTCACTGAGGAAGGTGACGACCAGGACATAAGCTAAATAATGAACTTTAAAGATAAACAAACAATGCAAGAAAAGCATGATCGACAAAGAAATGAAAAAAAGAACGAAAGTTGGATAGAACAGGAAAATACGATCTGGTGTATAGTCATTTACAATATTACTGGAATTTGGAGTTATAAGAAATACTAGCTCTTTCCTTCAGGAGAATTTACATTTCCGTTTTCACCGTCCTTATATATTCTACAACTTTTTTATGTATATCAGATTAAATAATATATATTTTTATTTTTTTTAGATTTCAGCGCTACGGTTTTCCGTTGCGTAGAAATATAGCATGAAATACCGAGAATTCAATCTCCTACATCATACAACGAAAATCATTTTCTGATTGGTTTGACGTAATCAATTCGTACTATTTTAGTAGGCTTCCCCCTATGTTACGTTCCTTATTCAAACGTTTGAAGACGAAAGAACAAGGAAGGGAAAAAACATTCACATCAACACTTAACGAAATAATTAATGTACAAATCTGCAGAACACACTTCAATAAGTTAAAACAGCAAAACGTGTTTTTAATTACAGAAATTGCTCGAAACAATGATAGGGGGCAGTCTTAACTTGCAGTGCTCTTCTTATTGCTAGTTTGTGTCAATTTTGATGTCTTGACAATCTGGCGCAATGGGTTAACGCACTCAACCTTTAACTTTTTATACTTTCAACTAACAATAAGACTGTTCGAATCCTATCAAATACCGTGTTTTATTTTACTTCACGAAACTCAAGAGTAACTTCAATGTAATAGTTTCAATGTTCCTATGTACATTTTTGTTTCTTATATGCTTTTATTATTATTATTTTACAATAACATATTAAAACTATTCAATATATTCACTGGTTACAGGTAGTACGTTAAATCGTTAACAGATGGCAGTAACGAGCACTATTAATTCATATGCTTTTTAGTTCTTGCAAAATGCTTCACAAGCGTTAATTTAAAAAAGTATGCGATTGTCAGATGTAAAAGTCTATTATTATTTTTTTTTTTACAGAAAACATAGGTAATTCCTTTTAAATACGAGTTCTAAAGAGCATTATTACAAGATATCATATGATTTAATCATGAAAAAGGAGCTCCTATAATGTAGTGTTGAAGCTACCAAAATATATCAATATATTAAAGAAGTATTGAAAGTAAAAATCAATTTTCAATGAATAAAAAGAACTAAATAACGTGTTAAGGCATACAGAAACGCTATTCACCACTTATACTATTTCCTTCGATCCATTTTTGCGATCTCTTTTTAACAGTACTAACAAATCTGATACCATCCAGTCGGCAGATTGATTACATCATAACATGGCGGCGCCCGATTAAGCACAAGACAGAGACAGTTTCGAAGCAAGGCTTTATAACTCTTCGTAAATGCATCAAAGAAAGAAAAAAAAAACGTTTTCCGTAGTCTACTTTAACAGAAGAAGTTTTTATTGCAATAAAAAATACTACCGGAAATGTCAATTATTTCACTGTACCCCTAATAGTTAGACAACCAACGTGACAGTACAAATACGCGCTAAAACATGGCATACCAGAATATTCCTCCATTTGGAAGAAGAGGGAATTGATTTGTTCAGCATCATTTAGAGAAAGAACCACGAAATAGGCAGAAATTACATTCACGTTAACTTCTAACAGAGAAGAATTAATGCAAAGAAAAGGAAAATAATATAAACATCATGCAGGAATCGTCGTTATGCAATGCAACCAAACTTCTCTTGTTCAAACACAGAGAGAGGGAGAGAGAGAAAGCATGGAAGAAGACGGGGAAAGAACGAAAAAAGAGAGGAGAAAAGAAGGAAAGAAAAATGACGGAAGATATGGAAATAAATTAAATTTTAACGTTTATGAATAGACAGCTGCATCTCTCTCCCCTTGTTCTCTCTCTGTCTTGTAATTTTCTCCCTTTTGGGAATAATTGCCTTTCAGGAGAAATCGCGAACATCATTTCCAGCGCCTTATTCCTGGAAGAAAATCATTGGAAACCTAGGAGGAGAATCGAACCGAGAACCTTGGATAATGAGAGTCTCACACGCTGTCCACTTACTGTTAGCTACACCGACTATAACAATGTGTTGTAAAATCAGCTATTAAACTCGCTACTGTCAGCGAGTTACCCCGGTTCCATATGAAGTTTGAATTTTATCTATGGCTCAGGCCCCTTGATTCCATTAAAATCATTGATCTTTAGGTCAGGATCAAGCAGGAATTAATCCACAATCTTTGAGAACTTTCTGTTGCACCAACATATATCTCGGTTTAATCCAGGATTAAGAGTTTTCGCAAACCTACGAAACGAGTCCTAGTTCTTGAAGGTATTGTATGGTGTATAACGGCTGCAAAAAACAGTGTAGTGACGTAGCTAGCGCGATTGTGGCAGATAACAACAACGCGAAACCACTCTCAATCCGGAGGAAGATCTCGCTGAGCTACCACGTTAGCTTAGTGGTAGAGTCTTGGACGAGTAATCATAGAGTAGCGCGTTCGAATGCTTGTCTCGACACTTCTTTTTTCTACTTTATTAGTACCTTTTCCTATTTCTTCCAAAAAATATTTTCTTCCTATTTTTTTTTTTAAATAACATTTTTCATTTCTTTACTACTTACGTTTTTCTAACACACGCACTTGGAGAAACGTCTCCGCGAATGAAGGTTAGAAAAAGTCATTTTTTTTCTTGTTACGCACAACGAACTTTTCTTTTTCTTATTTTTTTCTAACATATCAACTTCAAGAAACGACCACGTGTTCGCGAATAAGGTTGGAATTTTTTTTTAGGAAGTTAGGAAGTTTTTTTTTTATCCTTCAAGGGGGTGGATACACTTTTTTTTTTTGCAGCAGCTATACCCCAAACAATTTCTTCCAAAACCAGGACTCTACGAAACTGTAGGAGTAAACCTCGATCAGTAGTCTAGAACTGCTATTCGGAAGTTTGAGTGTATAAGTCAAGAGAAACTAAGTAAACACATGAGACTTCTGGACGGAATTGTTAATTCATACTGTGGCACAATATATTTCAGTGAAGCTATTTCGTTATCTGCACCCGCCCTGACCACTGCTGCAACGCTATTGGCTGGTTCCCCGTTGCAAAGAACAAGACGCAACAACTCCAGTTCCAAGACTCAAATGTGTAAGCAGCTCTGGCGCAGTAGTAAAGTATTAGATTGGTGATCGCGAGATATCGGATTCTAGTCCCCCTTCTGATTTTGTTTATTTTTTATATTATTACTAGCTTTTTGTATTTTCTTTGAAAAGTTTAACCTTTTTCTTTTTTCACCTCTGACTTTTTCTAACATATACACTTCGATAAACACCCACATCCTCGCGAAAAAAAAAAGGTTAGAAAAAGTCAGGTTAAAATTTTTGTTTATTACGCACAACGAAATTTCTCTTTTGTTCATTGTTCCCTCCCCCCCTAACAAATGCACTTCGAGAAACGGCTACGTGTTCGCGAAAGAAGGTTAGAAAATGTCAGGTTAGGAAAAAAATCCTTATTAGGCACAACCAACGTTTGCACTTCTTTTTTTACTTCGTATTGTTCCTAATATAAGCACTTGGAGCCTACTTCTTCGCGAAAAAGTGCTAGGAACATCAGGCTAGAAATACTTTTTTATTATTATTACACATTACTTTAAGAAATTTTTGTCATGATACACGATGAAAAGAGCACAAATCTCATGTGATTGAACGAACATGCGAGCGGAAACCCTTCTGGGTACTTATAGCCTAGACGCATTCCTTCCCAGGTGCAGGAGACGTGTTTCGAAGGATATCGGATGACGCCATTATTTTGGTTGTCACAAAAGGTCACGTGATCTGTGATGTATTCTGTAAGGTGCAGTAGACGTCTACAAAGGACGATTTGCATACCGTTATTTCTTCCACCTCGTTTGTCGTTCGGAGACGTCTAGTGACCTATATGGTACACTCATAGTTCCAAAATCTCAATTGACTAAGATCGGAACGGGCGTAAGCCATAGTGCTGTTACCGCCATACAATTCATTTTATCTTTATTATCAATTGACTAAGTAACCTGTTTCCATGATTATGTAGAGGTTTCGAGAAGGGCATTTATCAGGAAGAAAGAAAACGTAAAGAAAAAACGTTAACCCAAAACGGGACTCGAACCCAGGTCGTTCTATCCGTGGCGCCACGGGAGCTCTGTGCAGACCGCATATGCATTTGCATAGTATTAATTCAAGTAAAAGGAAAATACTAATGTGGACATCATAAAGGATTCATGAGTATACAATGCATCAAACTTGTTCAAACCATAGGTGTACAGTTGGACCCGACCTCGACCTGGCTCAACCTCGAACTCGCGATCGAATTTCAACCTCGAACTCACTTAACTTCGACTTCACTGTTTGAGGTCGAGGTTGGAACTCGCGAGGTCAAACATCGCGAAATTGAACAATGAAATGAACACCTATTGTGTAAGACATGTCTATGAAACATTGCGGATAGGTGAATAACGAACAAATAAGTTCCGAGCGCGGTGGCTAAGTGGTATAGCGCTCACCTCTGGTGCTGGGGATCGTCGATTCGATCCCGGCTCATGCCATGTCTGCTTTGTGGATGACAAATCCCGTCTGAGTGGGTTTTCTCGGGGTGCTCCCGTTTCTTCCCACTTTCTTTATTCCACCAATTCATCCCATCATCATCCATCCGCCCTGAGCCAAAGTTGTCTAAAAACCTTAAAAATTAAATTAAATTCAACAGACAAATAAATATTCGGTCTATTTCAAAATAAATAAATTCTTATTAAAATGAGTACTTTAGTCAGACAAGGGCTATTTAGGGTAGTGAATTATCTCGGAATATGTAGTTGTTCATTTGAAAATGAAGTTACGTACCTTGAAAAAGGATTTTTATATTATGTATGCTGTGTACGAATTTAGGTGTGTGAGTGGGGTTTCCCTGTGACAATTAAGTATTCCCGCTGGTCAATGTTTTACGTCCCTGCTGCGGATAACATTCTTCGATAATAAACACACGATAAAAAAAATATCGCTTCGAAATATACGTCGTATCGTGGCGGGCGTAAGCCATAGTGCTGTTACCGCCCATCAATTCATTTTATCTCTCGAAATATAAGTAAAAGAAATTGTAAAAGTTTCAAAATAAATAAGGTTATTTCACAAAGTTTGCTCAAAACACGTGTCTGGATCAATGAAATAATCAGACAAACTTTGATTATTGTGAAGTGATGGTTTGTATGCATTTACTTATTTCATTATTCAACTTACATAATGGCTTGAACAGGCATATATGGTTAAACCCGTTACAAGTCGGTGGAAAGATATAACTTGGCGAGCCATCTTCTGGGAAAATGAGAAAAGAAACTACGACCTTAAATTAGGTACCATCCCGGCATTTGCCTGTGCGACTAAAGGAAGAACCCTGGAGATACCACACTCAAGATGGGCTCTGTTGCTTTTCCAAACTTGAGTCACTGACTGACGTGACTTCAGTTTTTGGTACAAATGTTCGGAGGGATTCCTGCCTCACACTAGGCGACTTGGTCGCGCGACTGAGTCAGAGTTCATTTTTGTTTCCCTTAGCCGGTTTGATAAAAACCTTTCCAGCGACACCGCACGCACCTCTCTGCCCTTGTAGTTCCTGAGATTTCATTTATGTACATGGACAGACAGAATGAGCGGTATTATATGGTCCCTTTTAGCTATAGCTTCACTATCAAGGGACCTAAAACTTTACTAATAAATTTACTTTCCTTTTTTTCTCTCGTAAATTGACCGTCATTTCAATCACGGAGTGCAAACTTAGTGTTAAAACTTACAACACCCACACGGCCTCGTTGCTTAGTGATAGAGCGTTGGCGTAGCATGCGGGAGGTCATCCTGCCTTTCGTTATCCAGAGTTTTTCCTCACTCTCACCAGGCAAATGCCAGGATGGAACCTTTAACAGTCCCTGGCCGACACCTTCCCGAATCCTTTTCCCTCCCCTATCCCGCCTGAGCTTTAGATGCCTAAAGCCATCAATAAAATTCAATTCAGCCTGCACAGCCTCGGATAACTGGCCCTCCACCTTCATAATTAAGGAGACTCCTCGCGCTCGCCCCCACTTTTTTTTTATTTTTCAAACTCTAAGAGCATTATCAATATTTTTAGAACATAGCGCACTAGTATTTACAAATTACTACAAAATTTTCGGTGTTGACCAGCATCCTGAGGACAATTGGGGAGCTGTTGTGAATAAAAGATAGTAGCGATCACAGTGAGAGCTTCGGCTCTCCTCTCCCAAAACGTCTGGTCAGCGTGGGAGCAGTAGACCAACTTCTCCCTTGGGGGAGAGGCCTCATCCAGTAGTTGATTGAATATAGCTGATA
>JAGDQP010002854.1:41076-77107 GCA_022664845.1 Lepisma saccharinum
ACGCGTTCTTTGTCCCCTTTCTTGTACAACAAAATGATAACGGCATTGTTCCAACTTGAGGGTACTTCTCTCTTCCTCAGGCACATCGTGAATAATTTAGCAAGTTCCTCTTTCATTTTCTCACCTCTCCATTTAAACATCTCTGCTGTGAGTCCATCTTCTCCTGGTGATTTCCCGTTCTTCATCCCTCGAAGTACTTTATCCACTTCTTCTTTCATTACGTCTGGGACTTCTACACCATTTTCTTCTAAGTCTTCATTTCCTAGCTCTTCCTCGGAGTAGTACAATTCTGTGTAGAAATTTTCAAATATGTTTATAATTTCTTCCTTATTTCGTGTTACGGTCCCGTCTGGTCTCTTAACTGCAATTATTTGCTTTTCCCTATCATGAGCTGCTGTTTGGCTTTCTTCAAGCTCTTGTTTTACTCGATTGTATTTCTAACAAGATTTTCGTTATATCTTCGTACATCCTCTCTTATTTTCTTTCTTACGGTTTTATTTAGTTCTATGTACTCAATCCTTTTTATGCAATTTTCGTCCTCTTTCATTTCCCTTCTTTTCTTCATCAAGAGTTTAGTTTCTTCTGAGATTTTGCTCTCTTTTTTCTTTCTGGTACCTGCTATCTCCTTGGCTGTTTCTATTATTATCTCAGTCAGTATTTTATTTCTGCTATCGATGTCTTCTTCATCCTCTAACTCTTCCAAGGCGCTGAATCTGTTGCTTAGTTCTATCTCGAATGTCTGTCTGTGTTTTCCAAGATTTTCCAGATCTAAAACTGACGGTTTTCCTCTGATAAGCTTCTTTCTCTCTAGTCTAGTATTTCGTTTCAGCTTACATCTCACCATCCTATGATCACTCGAGATTTTGAAACTGTTGAGAACAGACACGTCTTGCAGAATTTCCCTGTTATTTGATAGAACGTAGTCTATTTCATTTTTGGTCCCATTTGGGCCTTTCCATGTCCACTTCCTCTGGGGCGGTTTCTTGAAAAATGTATTGGAAATCAACAGTCTGTTGGCTTCTGAGAATTCCACTAACTTCTCTCCTCTCTTGTTTCTTTTCCCAAATCCAAAGTTTCCCACTTTCGTGTCACTGCTCTGCTTGGTTCCTACTTTCGCATTGAAGTCTCCCATTACAATTTTGTAATGCGATTTGCTACTATCCAACCTCGTATAGGTCTTCGACTTCCTCCTCCGGTTGCGAGGTTGTTGGAGCATACACTTGTATAATTTCCATACTGTATCTCTTGTTAATCTTTATTACTACCCGTGCGATTCTATCTTAAATTCCTTCCATTTCTGTGATCCGTGTCTTCTGGTCTTATTAATTAATTATAGTGCATTCTGTTAATCGTTTGATAGTTTATATTTGAATACCAGCATGAAATTTTGCACAGAATATCTCCAGCATGACCTTGTGAAAAAATCATCGATACACAGTTTCTGTCTCCCATCCTTTCCCGGAGAGGTTGGGGCTATGACCATGAAGAAAATATATATATATATATTTTTAAATATATTTTCTTTCAAATAATGTCAGTTTTTATGAAAAATTCTTAAGGCATATAGAGTACCGGTACTTAACGTTATTCGGAAAAGGACATACCTTTGATATTAGGCCGTTCGTGGCGTAGCTAACACAAAGGGATTTTATAATCCCGCTAGGTCCGTCCATCTGTTTGTTAGTACGTGCCCAAAAATAAATCTCAGTAACCACAAAGTTTAGAGAGGGAATGGACGTGTCATTCGAAGGTCTTGACGATACTAGTTCATAGCCGTGGAACAGTTTTGATTTGTGCAGTATGACAGTGTTGCCAACACACTTTTAAAATACAATTTTTCAATTTGTTTGTATAGCCTTACTCATATACGCACCAAATTTGGCATAATCATTATTCGACACAATAGTAAACATACTGTGGGCGTTTTCCTCGTTAAGTTCAAAAAGTTGTCAGTGTTGCCAACTTATTTTATAAAAATTAATGTTAGTGTGTCTAACAACAAGCATCTGCCAACAGCATTTTGAAGAGCAGCCGAATGTGCCCGAGAGATCGCGAATGGATACCACTTTCCGAGTGTTAGCTTGAAGCAAGGACTTGCGGTGTTGGGGGACAGCTCCATCAAGATGGATTTTGCAGAGTATGCTGTGCATTCGTTTGTGTGTGTGTATGTTAGTGTTTTAAAAAAACGAAAAAATTGAATGCCGGACGTTTTTTTTTAATTGTTCCTGCTACTTCGATTATTATTATTGCTATTTCGGAGCAGCTAACATAATTTGAATATTAATAAATAGTTAAAATGTTAGTTTTTCATACGAATATACATATAAAGTAATAAAATTTGTATTAGGACACCCAGAAACAAAACCGTGTTCCATAAATATATATTGAATTGATTCAAACTTGCAACCAATGCCATATATTACATTACAATCTAATGCAGCGGAAAACATATGTTTCTTGCTCCAACTTAATAACTTCGCTAATCATAAACTTTTGAAATCTTTTACGAAAAGCCAAGAATAGACGTGTTTTGTGAAAGTAAATACTGTCATATACATAAGAAAAACCCGTTCAAAATATGAACAGCTTCAAGGCGAAGAAGGGGTAGTATATAAAAACTACTAATAACTTATTTTGTAGGTTATTATTGTATAGTTCAAGAAATTAATTTTCATATTTAAGTACAATGCTTTAGAATAATTTTGGAGTTCTTCTGTATGGAGAAAACAAACAAGAATATCTCCTTAAATTGATTCCAAGTAACTGGGTGTTATAGAAACGCGAGTCGTGGTTAAGCAGCTTGTTTTATGTTACCATGCTATTTAAAATTAGAACGTATTGTTATGAGTAAATCTGAAGACCTCCATTGCTCATTATATAATTGATAATTCTTGGATTTTTTTTTATTTATAGTATTATGATCAAGGAATATATTTTGTGTGTTAAACTACATTTTATTTGCAGTATTCAGTCATTCTATTCTTTTCCTCATTATTACAAAAAATACATTACATTCCTACCTCTTTTCTGTTGTAAAATAAATTACTATCACTTTCTTATTATTGTGTAATGAAATGCCAAACGGATCTTTGTTATATATGCAGCAATATTTGCACTAGTTCATGTGGTCAGAATCCAGAGCAGAGAGGCAAGGGCTGAGTCCCTGAAATCTTTGTTGAGAATTTAAGAATCGTTAAAAAGTTACAAGAGTTTTGAGATGCATTACATTCGCTAAATTATTAATCAAAGCTACTACAAAATAACTGCTAACTAGTGAATATTCGTGATGAAAAAAACAAACTATTTCGTCAATAAAACTACGGTTTTTTGCCTTGCAGAAGAAAACCAATTTTTCGTGTATTTTTTCTCAAAATTTCCGGGGTTTTCCGGTCTTTAAAACACTTGTGTATGTGTTTATGTATGTATGTATGTTCTTGTGAGTTTTTGCGTATGCTTTTTCTTCCAGCAAAGACAAAGGTTGAAACAAGCATAAAGCTTGGTATTTTTTCTTGGTATTCTATTCAGGGAAGTACACTTAGACAGTGTTCGATTTGTTATAAATTACGAAGGGGGATCCTAAGGCAAGTGGTTGATGGTAAGTTTCAACATACTAGCTATTTGGGTAGAAATAGAAAGATTTTATCCCTGGTTGAGGTGATATTCGGTATCAACAACCGGGGATGAAATCCTCACTCACCAGGGGAAAATCCCCGGTATCCCCCCTGGCAAATCGAATACTGCTCTCAGAGACCCCCACAAGCTCTTTTGAACATTTTTTTTTTTTTACATTCTGGCGTCAGATTTGAAAAGAACAAATGAATTAATTTAAAAATGTTTTTAGTTTCTTGCTTCTAGACAAAAAAGCCATGATGAGATGTTAGCGACAAAAATACTCTTTTAGAATAATAAGAATATTTCGTCTGGAAGAATATAAAAGTGTGTTTCCAAGAAATCTTGGAATAATGTACTTACAGACTAATAAGGTAAACTTGTGATATGAAATATATCTCGCTCGTTTAAGGGAAATAAGTATAACTTTTCGTACGTGGAAAATGTAGATTTGTCTAGCCTCAAAGAAGGTAAAATAACAATACAAATAAAGCATAGCAACCAAGATTACATATGTTTGAAATTGATTTACTTTGTATGATATCTTTTAGCTAATTAGTCACAAAGCAAAATATATTATTTCCCATAAAGTAACTTTATAAATTCTTGAATTGGCGCGCCTCATGCTTTTCTTTTTAATTTCGGTGTTCGGATATTTTCCCTCAATCTTATGATTTGTAACCCAAATCCTAAAATGTTCTGCAATCAGTCAAACTCCACATCTTTCAGGCTAGTATTTATTTTAGGATTTCCATATTAAAAAAATATATCAATATATAGAAACATATGAAAGTAACAATGGAATATTGTATTGTCACCCGACTTACGTCGCTGTGCAAAATTTAATTATGTATGACGTCAGGAAATTAGTTAAATTAAGGTTGCAAGATTTGAGGACACCACGAACCATCCTCAACTCTAAAGAAATGTCTGTAAAAGGAATTTTAAAGACACATTTTCTTAAACAATTCGTACTAAAAACGAAATCATAATTTTGTTGATGCATGACTAAAAAGAAAAGCATGGGGCGCGTGAATTGAAGAATTAATAAAGTAGCTATATATGAGAGCGCGCCACGTGCTTTTCTTTACAGTCATGCATAAACAAAATTATTCTTCACTTTTTAGTACGAATTGTTTAAGAAAAATATGTCTATAAAAAGCTTTATTATAATTTTATTACTATTATTATTCCCGTTCAAATCCACATTTCGATAGCTTCCAATTTCCTTTATTCCACCTCTTGCAGAGTTTCAGCTGTATAAAACGAAAATCTCCATACAAAATAATTAATAATATTAAAGAAAGAATTACAGAATACAGAATCAATTAAAAGAGGCATTTATAAAAGTATTAAGAAGCAATTAAGAAATATATAAGTATAAAGAAAACATATATAACTAATAACTCTGTATAACTAACCCTTCAACTAACTTCTGGTGGGCAGTCACAAAACTTGTTACTAAAACTACATCATTGAAAAAAAGAAAAAAATGTAAATTATAATGAAAAATTTCCAACACAGCTAAAATTTTAAGAATACAAATGTGTTTAACTTAGAAATATTGTCAGTTTCAAAATTTTATGCAGGTACAGTTATTACGCTCTTGTATGAAGTATACTTCTCTCTGCCCATGCTAGTTTCCTCCTTTGCTAGAAGTTCGTGAATTCTCAACCCCAAGCATTCGTGATCTCTCGGGTGCATTCGGCTGCTCCTCAAATGCTGTCGGCAGACGCTTGTGTGTCTACCAAGGAACATCAACTTAGTGATCCAAGCCGATTTCGATCAAATTTGGCAAGTAGAAACTAGACGTGAAATAAGTGAGTACGGGTGTTTTCGTTTCTGCGGAAAAACATGGGGGGGAAGCCCCTTCGAAAAATTTTGCAGACGCCCCTAAAATCGACATAAGGAAGATAGTTATTCCGACCAAGCATTACATATGAATAGTAGAGGGTAAATAAGTGAGTACGTGTTTCTGATTTTCTGCGGAAAAACACGTTAAGGGGGGCAGACTCCCCCAACCATGTTATAAATTAAATCCAAAATATTCATGGATACAAAGGGTACACGACAGAAGTAAATGCACGATTGGAATGAAAGTGTGTAGATAAACAATACACATCAAATAAGCGACCACATAGTTTGTAGTTTGTTCCGGAAAACAGTTCTTGGGCGGATGAGCCCTCGCCGGGGAAATGTGGCTGCAAGCGCCAAAACTGGAAGGAAGAGATTGAAATACGTATAGACAGATGAAAGGGGAAGAAGAAAGACACAGTTTGTAGTGCAGCATACACAGCTAAGCTGCAGACCGTTGTAATTGCTGTATTCTGTGAGAGCTTGAGCTGCCAGTACGCATTCATCACTCACTCTGCGTGATTTAACTCTCCACTTGAACGGTCCGTGGGCCTATAATAGAAATAATTGTCAGATGCTGCAGGTCCATAGGGTGACCGCGTGCCCCAACCTTGCTTGCCCATTTATATATGTGTGTGGAGGTTGAAGATGTGGGAGGGGGAAGTATACGCCGTGGTAGGGCAGGCGTGTATGCTGACCTATAATCTACTAGGCGATAGTGTGTGGAGATGAAGTGTAATCTTATGTCATGAGGCCGTGAAAATGTAGAAGGAGATCGCATAATAGAAACTATGAGTCGTGAATTGTAGATATCAAGCTATGTTTATATAGAATTGCACAAGCTGTTTGGAACGTTTTGATCTATCGTATGCCTATTAACGTGGTATAAACATCTTGCGCATTGTACATAAGCATAGAAACAGAGTACGTTGAGTACCACTAATGTATAATATGTTTATGGAACAAAGGTTTTACAATAATGATAATCCACAAAACATATTGCAAACATAGTGTTCTCGAACACCACCCACAGCGAATCACAGCAACTTGTCCACAAATATCACACTTTGGCACACTAGTCGCGTCGAAAGAATACTCCACAGGCGTCTGAAACTTTGCTGGTCTCTCTGTTGTGTAACCAATCTCATACCAAGCGTATTTAAGGACGTTGCGATATCGTGGCGAAGAGAATTGATTATGCGTCGATGACTGGAGTTTTATTATATTGTCCCGTAAATGCAAATTTATGTCCCGACTGTTGCAAGATCACAGCGTCAGAAATGCGACGCACAAAGGTCTTCCACAAGCGCAAAAATATATACATCCAGTGGCTGTAGTTTCCAAGTTAGTCCCTGTGTTATTGTGAGCGGCGTTGTATGCTTTTCGTTTGGCTCTACGTCGCGTAATGTATTTTCACAATGTTCACTCCACGCATCTAATAGCAGAACAATGTTCCATTGCGTTGTAGGAGAATACACAGCAAACCATGTTCGAACATGTTCCTTTGTATGTTTGCCGGACTTCGAGGCAGCAAGGTAAATGTAACGAGGGGCAAAACACAGTGTCCTTCACTCCTGGACCGAACTCGCCACTTTGCTCCTTCAACACGACAAATAACGGTGACAACAAAGTCCCATCCGCGGATATTATTGGCTGAATGGATTGTACGACTGTTTCTACTGTTTTCATGCCCTGCTGTGCCAATGTACGTCTGCATGCATTTCCAGTTGAAAGCCGCTTTGGTCCGAATTATACACATTACTTGGACCGTATTGAAGTATATGGTGTTTCACATTGTGCACAAATTCACTTATGGATCTCGCGGAATCCTGGTCGCCTGCTGCATGTGCTATTGAAATAAATTTTGTCACTTTACGCGACACAATGTTGTGTCGTCTTTTAAAGTCCCACACCCAGGTATGTGACGCTTAAAATGATTGTAAACCTGATCTGTTACTAGACTCCAACGCACATTTGCCGAGGTCCTCATCGTGTACAGGAAAGTGTGCGTGTAAAGCATCTTTCAACGTACGTAGAATAAACTGTGACACTTTCGCTACCCTGTCCTTCCGTGTTCCTCCTGCGGCAACCTGTTTCGCCCATCGGACTACCTGTTCCCGTGATCTGACTTTTCTGTATTTGGATTTGACAGATGTGTCTTCTTGCCACTTTTCCAATACGTGACGGCGTTTCGTTTTTACTCGAGGTCGACATTGTCATCAGATACAGTGACACGTCCAGCACACCCTTCCACATCATCCTCGATTGAATAATCTCCGTCGTTCAAGTCTCTTGCTTCATTGTCACTTGCGAGAGCTAACGTTGTAAACGTTTCAGTCTGCAACGCAACACCTGCTTCCATCCAGTCCTCCAACACACTTTGTAAAACAGTTGCTACATGTCGTTCCTGCGGCGTAATGGTGTATCTGGCAGATTGATTACATCAAAAGCAAGATGCAGTAAAGCAATAATGTTGGCATGATTTATATCCAACATTGTCTACTCTCACAGTCAGCAGCTCCTTCCTGTGTGTGTGTGTGCTCCATCCCATATACATGTTAACGTGCCATTGATGCGTCCATGCCAGCAATATACACTTCTTGCCTGTTTACACACAGTGCGTAGAAAAATACACATCTGCGTACTTACCATGTTCCTTATCGCATCAAGTGCAAGTGACGATATGTGTTCGTTTCAGCAGTCAATATTAACAGTATGCTTGCACAGCCTCTTGACTGCTCTTTGTCGCATGTAGGTTCCACATCCTGATATCCATATCGCAACTTACGTCACATTCAGTTATCATCAAAGACATGTGCCGTCCATGCATTATCAACAAGATAAGGCACATGTTGACAAATATACGTCCGATTATATTCAAGCGGAGGGAAACGTCTTTACGTAACTGCTAAGGCAACATTGATTTTATGTTGTAAGTGAGGTCAAACGTCAACAAGCTAGAAACACTTATAATATTCTTTCAGGTACAGTATCTGTCTATATCGTGGAGTCTCTCATTTAGCGTTGCCACAATTTCCCGGGAGACTGATTCTCCCAAGCACTGGTTTCCTGCACAAAATAAAACATGTGGTCGTTTATTTTATGTACCTAGGTGTATTGTTTCTATACAATCGTGCATGCTCCTCTGTCGTGAAATATTCTCTATCCATGAATATTGTGGATTTCATTGATAATATGGTTGGGGAGCCTCTGCCGCCTTAACGTGTTTTTCCGCAGAAAAGCAGAAACACGTATTCACTTATTTACCCTCTACTATTCATATGCAACGCTTGGTCAGAATAACTATCTTCCTTATGTCGTTTTCAGGGTCGTCTGGATTTTTTTTTCGGGGAACTTTTTCCCCCTTCAAACCATTTTTCCGCAGAGGCGAAAAAAACCGTCTTCACTTATTTCACGTCTAGTTTCTACATGCCAAATTTGATCGAAATCGGCTTGGATCACTAAGTTTATGTTCCTTGTAAGATTCTATCAATGAACTTCCTCGGTGTGTATGCATTTAACAGCAGTCTGAAGTGAAATACAATTGTACGTGTTTCACGAAACGTATTTTAATATTTCATGCTTAACATTCACGAAAAACTGCGACACAAAACGATGTTAAAATTCTCACAGTTCTGCCAGAAACTTATTTCTTCTCAGAACTGACAGAATACACGAACTGAACATACCACGTACCTGAAATATTATTAATATTTCCAAAACATAATGAAACAAGCCAAACACTATATATTTTTTTTTTGTTTTAGTGTGAACTCTCAATGAAACTGATAAGGTATAAGCCTACACAAACGATATTACAAACGAGTCATATGGCAAGGGAGGTACCATTGTAATGGGCCGCTTGTATTCACCGTCCTTTGTTTTCACTGTCACTGCTCGAACCAAGTTATCAGGTCCAGGGTGAGTAACACTCATTCTTCCGAGTCTCCATTTCAAAAGTGGAAGATGCTCTTCCTTGAGTAAACCTAAGTCTTCAACCTTCAAAAACTATTCTTCACGGTCCACCATTTTTTACGTTGCTGCAACCTCGAGAGGTATTCTGACGACCATCGTTTCCAGAAGTGTTGGTATAGTTGGTGAACTAGCTCCCACCTGGATAATCGAGTCGTCTTTGTAACTGTAAAATCTGGATCGGTAGCCGTTAGCAACGGTTCTCTTATTAAAACACGTCCTGGAGTAAGACACGACAAATCACTTGGATCAGTAGATAAGGCAGTAAGTGGTCCTGAGTTAAAGCACGCCTCGATCTGGCAGAGCGCGGTTGCCATTTCTTCAAAGTTCAACGGAATTACCTAGTTACCTATTATCCAGCTTCGCACAAGCCACCCCAGTGCTTCGCAAACGGTGGGTTATAATTCCATGTGATGCCTTGAGAACTAAGATAGTCGTTAACTACTTCGTTATGTGTCTTGGACTTGGCTAACTTCATAAAATTCTTGAAATCTTTGTCAGCTCTGACAAAGACTGAGCCACAGTCCCTATAGATAGCGTTAGGTTTTCCGCGGCGCGCTAGAAACCTTCCAAGCGCTGCTATAAATGCCGGCGTAGAAGCGTCTTGGCCTGTTCTAAAAGGATGGCTGTGGTTGAGAGACACACAAACAAAACAACGTAAGCCTTAAATGTTTTGTTATCTCTATTTTTAACCAGTAGCGGCCTTTGGCAGTGTTGTACCGTCGCACAACGCCTAGTTCATTCTTAAATTATTTAATTTTTATTTCAATCACTCTAAAATATAGAATATGTAATAATATTGTATCCTCCGGTGTTAAGAAAAAGCAATAGTTCCCTTTTAGGAAGAGAAAAATTCTTCACAAGTTCAATGTCTAATCTTGAGTGTGCAATTTTCCCGCAAGCCTCTGAACGATTAACCCGCTACATTGCCTCTCCCTTCGCCAGATGTTGGAGTAGCATCTCCTATGTTAATACCATTGGCAGAAAGCTGTTGCAATCTTAAAGTCATCACTCTCTCCCCTCCTTAGCTTTCCATTTCATCAAATCGTGGCGCGCATCACGGCGCAGGCTAAGGCGTCTACTACTGACCTTCATTTTCTCGCAGTCTGTACTCTGTGTATGTGTGTGTGAAAGAGAGACAGACAGACAAAGAGATACATAAAGAGAGCGTGTGTGTGTGTGAGCGTGTATGCGTTCCTGTCTTTGATTGTTACCACAGAATGCTGAAACTCATAAGCGACACTCGTGCTCTACGTAACGATACTGGAGTAACTGCTTAGTGTCGAAAGTTAGACGCCAGAGCAAATATTTAAACTCGTATGTCCACTTCCAGTCTAATCCAATATGGATCAAACTTTCAGTTCTAACCCAATTTTATACGCTTCTTATCGCCGTGCGACCCGTTTTTTTTTTTTTTTTTTTATTCTTGAGTTATTCATATAATATGAGGCAATCAAATGAAACCCGAACACCCCGCTACAAAGTGACAATGGAATTTGTTTTATTCAAAAGTAATTGCAGAAGCGTTAATACATTTATCCCACTGGGAGACGATACGATCGATTCCAGTCTTATAGATAGAGGTAGCTCGCTGACGGGTCCATAACCTCACCCACTCTTGCACTTCCTCGTCCGATTGAAACCGACGTCTACGAATGTCCTTCATGAGGTCGTCACAGAAACATATACCACTGTAGACGACTCAGACATGCAGCCATTCTGTCAGTCTTCTGTCCCTCCGTCAGTTGTTGCGAAACCCACTGCTCGCACATTTTTCGGAACTGCAGGTGATCTTTGATAATGGCATGCACGGAGGCATGGCTAATACCGACCTGAACACGAATTTCTTCCTCTGTGATTTGTCGATTTTCCCGGATCAGACCATCAATCCGCGCAATCACATCAGACGTAATGGCTCGATGGGCCTTCCCCGGGCGCGAATCGTCTTGCAGTGATGTGCGTCCTTCGCGGAATCTCTTCTGCCACTCGTGCACACTTGTCAGGGACATGCAGTGTTCGCCATACACAGCAGACATGTGACGATGAATTTAGCGTGTTCCAGCACTCTCGGCCACCAAGACACGAACCATACCTTGCTGCTCTTCTTTGCTTACCTCCATTTCCAATGCTGGACGAACACACTTTTCACTACGCTCACCTCCAGAGCAATAACGAAACAACTGTGTGGACCTGTGTGTTTTCACTATGCATTTCTCGTACCCTACAGACGGCAGTATCGGTACGTAACAACAGTGTTGCCAACTTTTGCGAGGAATGTGTTTTATGGCGGGTGTTCGGTTTTTATTTGACTGCCCCTTATAGTGTACCGTATTCTGCATGTAATAGAAAATACTGCAAGTAATATTTACGTTTTTTGCAAGAATTAAGGCATAAATAAAAAACTGTCAACACAGCGATATCGAGCGTAAAAAAGCTGAGTTAGAACTTTAAATTTGGTCCATATTGTTTAGACTGGAAGTGGACAAACCATATTATTAACATAAAATGGATATGATTCAATGCATGAATAAGATAGTGTAGATGGAGGAAGAGAAAATTCAAACACAATCCATTAAGGGAAGCAAAGGAAGCATGCGATGTGATTACTTGCGAAGCAAAATCCCGCTTTACATTCACATGACACGTTATGGCAACCACGCTGTATACTTTAGAAAAAAAATCCAAGTTACTTTTGGAATTTTCCAAAACAAACTATGGAGAAATTATGTTCAATTTACACATTTCTTGACAAAGAAAATCTCTGTCTTCACGAACTGTCTTCAATCCACTCGGCAGAAGGCTTGCGATCAATGTCCAAAATAGCTTTAAGAAAACGTTTAGCGAATCTTCCAAGTTTCTAAAACAGATATTAACAACACCAATAACAGTCACACAAATTTCTAGCCACTAAAAATTGTGACAAACTATCAAGTTCTGTTCTCAATATCATTCTAGTCCTGCGACATTTTTCTAAGTTTTCTCAAAATCGTAACTAATTGATTTACGTCCCATTATTTGAAAATCTGGTCACTTCTTTTGTGTATACGTTACCTAATTTAACTGTACGTTGATTGATTGTGACTGATTAGCTACCCAATCCTCTCTCACATACAGTCCAGGCCCGTAGCCAGAGGGGGCTAATCCCCTGTAGATTTTCTTTGCCCCAATACAAATATTTAATTTTATGTACGTTTCGTAAGCCCTTCCCTAATTTTTCGTGGCCCCGTACTCTTTATGGCTGGCGGCGGGTCTGAGTGCAACACCCAGTGGAGACAACTACAGGCCGCCACTGGCATCTTAGACACTAATATTTTAAAAAATAGGTTTGCAACGCTGACAACTGAAGTACTTAACGAGGGCAACGTCCACAGTATTTTTCTTATTATGTCGAATAATGTTTATGCAAAATATCTGGTGCAAATATGTGTAAGGCAATGCAAACAAATTGAAAAATCAGATTTTAAACGTCGGTTCGCAACACTGTCATACTGCACAAATAAACAAGGTTCCTTGGCTATGAACTAATAGAGTCAAGTCCTTTCCAACAACACGTCCATTCCCTCTCTAAACTTCGTTGTTACTGAGATTTATTTTTGGGCATTTACAAACAGACACATGGACGAACATAGCGGGATTATAAAGTACCTTTGTGTTAGCTACGCCACAAAGGGGCCTAATACCAAAGGCATGACTTTCTGAATGATAATTGTAAGTACCGGTACTATATATGTCAAACAATTTTTCCATATGTCTAATTGAAAGAAAATGTAAAAAAAAACACACACACAATTTTTCTTCATGGCCATAGGCCCTCGCCCTCTCAGAGGAAAAGCTGGGGGATACAAGTTTTGTTTCGATGGTTTTTTAACAAGGTCAGGCTGGAGATAGTCTGTGCAAAATTTCATGCTGGTATCCAAATATGAACTATCCTTCACAAACTTTATACTAACAGAATTCACTTATTTATAGCCAACGCTTTTCGGTTTTCTATTTTTTGTTACTTTGAAATAGAACGCGTGCCCTGATGGTAGTTTCAACTGTTCATTTTTCCTCCAAACTTCTGATAGTCCGATGATGTCCCACTTAATTCTCCAATTCTTCTAATTTGTCCAGTCCTGCAAGTGACTGACAGTTGAGCGTCGCCACGTATAAGTACGTTCGAGTTATATTGTCAGTATCCTGGAAGTCTACAGTCCAAACCCAAGCATTTTGAACCTCTGACTTCCTGCAGGACTGACCACTGCCGTTGCCAGCTGCATTCCGTCCTCCAGGCAATGAGGTCATCCGAGGCTGTTCCCTTATTTGTACCATCATGTGATAAGAAAGGAGGGGTGCAGATATTTGACTCACCACGCTGTCTGCTAATGCGGGTTGATGAGCAATCCATCCATGTTCGTTCGCCAAGCAGTCCCCACGACGTGACCGTATGGATTAGATATTAGGCGTCTACCCTGGTCGGTTCCCTTAAACCTTAGCAAGAGGAATTAAGGGTTCTCCTCCCAGTTAGTGGCAGAAGCCTTTTGGGGCAACAGTCCCGGTTTCCCGGCCTTCAGAATTCACGCCAAGGTTCGAACCCAGGCCTCCGGATCAGCTTTACGACACAGTAACCAGTACATCAAACTGGCAATTCCCAGCAGCTGCTTGTCAGTGTTGTTTTTGTTTCAAGCATTACCGCGCTTTTATCACTTGGAGATTAAAGTTATCGGAAAATTATTTTTTGTACAAATGCATTTGCTTGTAATTGACTGTAAACACAATAATACGGCATATATAGAAGCGGTTGTACGACGAAACCGATGACATAAGCGCGACGCACAAAACAGCGACAGTATAAAACCGCGACAGCACAAAACAACGACGGTCCAAAACCGCGACACCAAAACAGCGACGACGAAAACCGCGACACCCAAACCAGCGGCCGCACGAACAGCGACGGCCCAAAACCGCGACACCAAAAACAGCGACATCGACAGCGACAACCATGACGACAAAAGCTTCGAAGCTGAAAACAGCGACACCAGAAACCGCGAAACCAAAAACAGCGACAACACACCACCAAACTTACTATCTTGTACCAAAAATTTACAATAAAACACCTATATATTTTAGAAAAGAAAAACAAACAATTCGGTTTAAAAAACTTGTTTTGTGTTGGTTAGAAAGACTAAATGACAACGATGTAGAAGCAATATTATGTAAATAATTTGTTATTGGTAACCAGACAACAACAAACTAATGATAATTCGAGAACAAGACTCACACACAAGCTGAGGCTTCTGTGAGGCAAAATGTAATGTAAACTTGTCATATACAAAGTTATATTTCAAATAAATAAATAAAAAGCGCGACGCCAATAACAGCGACGATCAAAAACCGCGACGGCCTAAACCCACGACGCCAAAAACTGCGATGCCAAAAACGGTAACATCAGAAACCGTGATGTCGAGAACAGCGACACCCAAAAGTGCGACCCCCGAAACAGTCAATGCAATAATTGAAACTCTAAATATGGTAATGGTAAACATCCAAATGGTCTTCAGAACTGTATGAACAAGAAATACAGGGGAAATCTTTCCCTCTGTTCTCATATTTACTTATTTCTAAGTTGATAGTTAAATGATTCACAAAATCTTAGTATCTTCATCTAGTTAATGTTATATCCACACAATGTGTTATTAGAATTTCAAATCGTTGGTTGGATACCTTGAAAGTTATTTAACTATGAATCCAAATATTTTGCTGTCTTGCAGAATAATTTCTTTAAATATCAAACTCTTTCGCCATTGAGTGTTACGCGGCGTACAAATTGGAACACTAATATTTCCGGCTATTATCACTTAAGAGTAAAATGAGTAAATGGCAATATTTAGGTCCTAATCGAGCATCCCTGTCTTCTAAGGACTTAGCCAGCAGTGTGAATTGTTCTTGACTCACATGACCCTTAAATTGTTCTTGAAAAAAATGTGTTTATCTTTTTACCTTCAAAGTTTAAAAAAATTAACATCGTTAATTCGTTAGCTGAAAATATTAACTTTACTACAATGTTACATCACGTTTCAAGATTAATTGTTTATAATATTTCGACATAAAATTCCCGTATATGCAGTGGGCGAAAGGTCGTACTTGCAAATTCAAATGTGTTTAGTTTAGTATTCTGTTCATAATGTCTAAACTACGCGACACCTGATTATAGATTTTGATTTAGCAATGTTAAATAAATAAAGTGTTACTTTTGGCCCGTGAAAATTAGGAAAAATATTCTATTTATACAAAATGACTTATTATTAAGGTCCTAATCGATCAACTTTTGGCTTCTAATGATCGAGTCAGCGATGAAAATTCTCACATGCTCTATTTGTATAAGTATTCATTGAAGAAAAGGACATAATGTTCCTTCTCCAACTTTACAAATTACGGTATATCCCTTTTATAGGCTATCAGGTTGCCAGACATTCAGGTTTTTGCGGGTCCCGGTTTTTAGTGCAGGAGTTAATTGCCCCAAAAAGTACGTTCTGAACGCCCAGTTTTTAGATATTTATGTCAAGTGAGATATTTTATCCAAATAAATTCTTAGTAAACTTGCCGAGTAGAAGTGAACTGCTCTGAGCACTTTGACTACGTGACTTAGAGGCAAGATATTCTCTCCAATGCTTTGAATTCAGAGAAAGATTAGGCGTAAAAGGGAGCATTAAGTTAAGGAGAAAGCAAAAGGCGGTAAGTCAGGACTATTTGAACTAGTATGAATAAACTTTAAAATACTGAAGTGTTAAAACGTAAAACTTTAGCATATTATTGTAATTAGAATGATTTCACGACAGTAGACTACACTACATACAAAACATTATAAAAATACTCGTAAGGGCAATGTCTCGTTTTGTTTTCTTCGTTTTAAATGTATTTAGATATTTCTTTTATTAATATAACGCCATATTTTTTAGATATATATTCGCAATCACTATACTTGTCATTTCAATTTGACACCACCGAAGGCCTGTGGCTCTGTTGGTAGAGTATTGGGTTGCATTCGGGAGGTCTGTATTCAATTCCTGGTCCAGCTACCCTGACTGGGGTTTTCCAGAGTCTTCCTCAGTCCCGCCAGGCGAATGTCGGGATGGTACCTATACTAAAATAGTCCTGCCTTTCGCCATCCTTTCCCACCGCATAGGCCATATATACCAGTTTACCTTAAAACAAATTCAGATTTCAATTTGACAGTTCCAATGTTAAACTGAATCAGTTTCTGGAATTGGTGATAGAGACGATTCTGATCAGTCACTATTTCTGACGTACCGGTTTCTTCCCGTTCTTGACTCATTCTTTGTGTCACGATGTATGGTCAGGTTTTTGGTGCCGCTCTTTTGTGCCGTCGCGGCTTTTGTCGACCTATTTTTTGTTCCGCTGTTTCGGGTCGTCGCGGTTTTTGCTATCGCTGTTTTTGGCTTTGCGGTTTTTGTTGTCGCGGTTTCTGTCGTCGCTGTTTTTCGTGTAGCGGTTTTGGGCCGTCGCTGTTTCATCGGTACACCTATAGGAGCATAGTTATGCCATGCATAGGATCCAAACTTCTGATTTGGCGTAGTGTAAATTTATTTTCATAACACGTTATTTAAGTAATTACTTCCCTCTTAGAACTACACACAGATTTTACTTCTACAATAAATCTCAACCTATGTCAAAGTACAAAGTGAATTAACGTGGATTCAATCAAAACGCGCAATCGAGTGAGAAAATTGCGTAGTAATGAAAAACTATCATATATAGGGGCAGTTGGGGTAATTATAACCACTTTTTATATTTTTCAACTTCGTGATTATTTAGATTAAGGACTGAAAATGTTAAGTTTTTAATATTTTAAGGGCATCTTTGGCCCTTTTAGAAGAGTACTTTACTGAATTTTCACCATTGTAAGTTACTGAACTTGATACTTTTAAATGAGTGGTCATAATTTCCCCATGGAAAACATAGAAATCTGAAATGATGGGGTAATTCTGAGCACGTGTAGGGTAAATACGACAAGTATTATTTCTTTCAGTGCATCACTGAATTTATTAATAGAGTTGTAGTGACTTCTTGTGCTGTTGTTTAAAATTGAGGCTTCTTTGTAACACCCATTTTAAATTTTTGGGTGGGCATATTTATTCCGGTACATCGCTAAGCCAACACTCTACCGCGTGAGCTACCGTCGCTCGTAGCACTGTTTTTTTGCTTTTAAAATTTACATTAATGTTCAGTAACGGTTGGCAAAGAAGCAGTCAAGGTCTTCTTTCAGGTGCCACCACGGAATTTACATGGTAAACTGAGAGAAACCATTAAAAACCTCAGTGAAGACGACGGTAGAACTCTGGGCCACGGGGTTAGATCACTGTTTTTATCGTATTTCATCAAATTATATAACATGGTTAGATGTACAAAGTAGCTCATGTTACCTCATATACTACAAGATGGCAACACTGACATTTAGCGTGCTTTAGTGCTTGTGGTTCCTAGACTGGTGTTCATAAGGTGTCAAGGAGCATTCATACCAAATTTGGTGCATATACGTTAAACGGTATAGAAGTCTTTACAAATATTGAATTTAAAATTAAGGCTGACAACTGAAGTGCTTTGCTGCATTGGAACTTCACAGTAGTGTTTGTAGGGTATCAAGAAGTAGTAATGCCAAGCTTGTTGGGTACGTTGAATGGTTTAAGAACCTTTAGGGAACAAAGAAATAAATAATCGTTCATTTGTAGTACGATCCAGATAGATGCATTGAGTTCCTCTTATTCTCACCAGGGATTGGGACGTTACTGAACTGTAGTGTCACCTACCGTCAGCTAGCGTAAACTCGTTTGTGAATTAACAGGATCACTAGCAGCTAAATAAACGTTAATTATAAATTTCGGATCTTGCGATAAAAGTCAATGGCGAATACCTTAATCGCCTACCGGTACGAGGCGCTGATGATCAAACCTCTTTGCTTCAAATGCAGAGGAAAGAACTGACAAGGCAAGTATTTCGGTTCGAACAGGATTTTTTTATAAGACTTCATATACGCCGATGCTGACAATTCCTGCAAAGTAATTCGACCATGTAAGGCGGCATTTTGCAACGGTCCCCCACACTTTCAGTTCGAACAGGCATTTATTACTCAAAAATATATATATATGAACTTACCTAACAGTGCTGACAAATACTGCAAAGCCACTCCAGCATGTAACAAACAGTTTGGCAGATATAGGCCAGTACTTGTCTTCACAAATGCAAGTGAGGCTTTTCTATAAAGTGAGTAAAACAGAAGGGAGAATCAAAATAGGCACACAGAGCAACTTTCAAAATCACACTCCATGGACACGGTGTCAAATGCCACTTTATTTTACACCTTTGAAGTTGATGGCAGTTAGAGATAGGGACATACCTAGAGGCGGGATCCTGGGAGTCCGGACCCAACCCCCGAAATTAAGATTTGTCTGTGATATTCGTATTACATTGGTCAAAATTACATGCATATTACGTAAATTTCACACCCAGACAGACCTCGGACTCTCCGTCAAATTCGCTGGACCCCCCCCCCCCCGAAACCAACTTCTGAGTACTTATTTGACTGCATTTGACAACCCGCTCATGGAGTGTGCTTTTGAAAGTTGCCCTGTGTGGCTATTGTGATTCTCCCTTCTGTTTTACTCACTTTGTGGAAAACTCTCACTTACATTTGTGAAGACAAATACTGTCCTACATCTGCCAGAATATTTGTTACACTGTTACACAAATGGCTTTGTAGTTTCTGTCAGCACTGTCAGGTATGTTCATGTAGATATTTTGAGTAATAAATGCCTGTTCAAACCGAAACTGCGGGAACTATTGCAGTGGCTATCCGGGCTGTCTCCCCTGGCTTCAAACTTAAACGTGGCCTTACACGGTCGAATTACTGTAGAGGAATTTTCAGCATCGGGGTACAAATATATATACGAAGGAAGCCTTATCAAAAAATTCCTGTTCGAACTGAAAAACTTCCGTTGTGAGTACTCAAAGTCCAAATTAGATTTAAGTAAAACCAAAGTGATGTACATGTTTGAAGAAGGAAATTAAGATTAACGGAGAGAAAATCGGCGTAGATGACGACTACGTTTACCTAGAGGAGCTGTAAACATCGAATACCAAGATGACTGACATTTTGATTAATTAAATAGAACATGTAAAATGGCATGGAGCTCGTTTCGAAGACTTTATTACTTTATACTTTATTTTCAAGAGCGAGCTATCAATGCATCTATGTATCTACAATGCACTTTGGGACTTAACGGCCTTCAACAGTATAACATTATTCTTTAAGGAACATGTGAATTCCAATCAAACTTTACTGGTGATGACGTGTGAAGTTGGCGATAGTTTGGTTACGTCATGGTTAATCAAAGTTGTTTTGATGAAATGTCAACGAAAAGCATGATCGGGAAATCTAGATAAGGAATCTGAAACTACGATTGTAGGCCCAATCCCTCAACCACCGACAATCCCTCCATCTGATCATTCGTCAAATACACCTTCATTTGTATCAGGATCGGATCAAGATAGGGAATTAGAACAACCTGATTCAAATATCAATATGGCGACCCGACAATTAGTAGTCATACCATGAGCACTACCTTTGCCTAGGTTCAGTGCTAAGGATACGAGCATCACTAGATTTTTTAGACACTTTGATGACTGCTCTAGCTAATAATCTCACCGATGACAAGAAAAACGAACTTTTACTAACCACATTCTTAGGTCGTTCCCTAGAACACGTACATACATGCATAGACCGGAATTAACGATTTGGAATATTCAACTTTCAAAGACAAAATTACACAGTTTTTTCGTAGACCGAGCGAGAAAGTGGATATTAGTATCAGATTACGCGAAAGGGTGCAACGAAAAAAGGAGAGTGTGATGCCATATATACTCGATGTCCAATATCTCATTTTGAAGAGCGACACCGAGATTCCAGAGAAAAAGGTGGTTAGATTAATAATTGAAGGACTATTACCTGGATATATGACAAGAGCGTTAACTCACAATTACTAAACAGTCAACGAATTAATTGATGACTTAGTAGCTGTCGCAGAAGCCCGAATCAAGATTTGAAATGCTCAGCGCAACACGATAACCAGATGAAAGGTAAGGATTTAGTTTCTCTTCCTTCAAGTGATGATTCGGAGAGCGAGTTCTCAAACACGGAATCCGTTCCACGAATCAAACGCGAAAAAGATGAATTTACAGCTTTACAAACTCGTGTTCAAAAATTGGAATTCGATAACCAAAAACCAACATTCAAATGAACACGTCATTTTACAAACCGCAATTTCCAAATTCAGGTAATCAAAACAATTTCCAACATCACAATCAAATATATTGGAATCAAAATGCTGTAAATAACGTAGCTTACAAATATGAAAAACATATTTTCGTTAGAAATACATTAGTCCATATAATCCCAATTTGATAAAGCAAATATTCATTTCGGCAACCAATGTACAATAGTGTTACCAAATTATCATGGCCAACGGTAGCAAAAACCAAATTACAGAGAATTCACGCGCGACAACCGTGCCACTTTTCAATCGCTTCCACAAAATCGCTGACCTCAAAAAGCACGTTGGAACGGGCAGTCCAACAGAAACTGCATCAAGAGTCAGTCTAGTGGAAATATGAATTGTAGACGCTACAGTCAACCACGAAATCGTTCAAATAATGGTCATACTTTGCAAGTGAATCATATAGAGTGTGATTGTTCACAAAGCAATCTTTTAAACATAGGTTAATAGTAACAAATTGTTGGAGGGCTTTGTACTGTTCAAAGATTAATAAGTCATGCAAATTATATACCAAGACCCTGCCAATTTATTGCCGCAAGTCACGATAGCCATAGATAATTGGAAAATAAGCTCTGTAATCGATTCAGGTAGTGAGACTTCGCTAATTCGAAGTGATTTAATAAAAAGTAAGAGACATCGCTACAGAGACGCTAAGGTGCGAGGAATAACTGGAAATGTCATTGATTTAAATTGATATGTGATATTAAAGTTCAAAATTAGTGGGAAAGTTTTCAAACAAATTTTATTTAGTTGAAAATTTTTCATTAAATGTTTTAATAGGGTCCGACTTTTTACATGCTCAAAATTGTCACTTGGATTTCCAAAAGAAACAGTTCATTACGGCAGGATGCATCAACATGTCAATTCACAAAATGACACTAAAATTTGCAATCTTTCGAAAGTAGTAGCTCCATTAGTTGAAAATAGTGTAGAATCATACTGTGAAACTCCGAGAAGAATTTACCTTAGGCCGCGTAGTAAAACATTAATTCCTTTGAAACTAATGTATCAAAAACAGGTTCTGAAAATGTACACATACCTGACATGTCTTATGGCAAAATATAACATCTTAGTTCCGAAAGATTTAAAGTCAGCAGATAAAGTTTTGGAGATGATAAATCCGAATGCAGAGAAATATTGCCGGAAAACACTTCTTAGTATGGCAGAACAAGCAGCTATCTCTAGATCAGAAAACTGTGGCCCGCAAGACGAAGAAAGTTTGTCTCAGGAAGAGCAACAGTTCTTACAGGGAGACCGATAATTGTTTCATTCTTCACTCATCAAAATAGGTGAAGATGTACCAGATGATTTGGTCAAAGAGATCTTAAAACTGTGTTATCAATATGCAGACACATTTATGTGGTCTATGTTAAAGAGTATGCTCACTGTAACTGTATCTCACGGTTCTTTCGTTTAAAGCAGTACCGCATCCACTTTTCGATGCAAGAACAAGTGAAAAATCACATCAATCTTCTATTTAATCAGGGATTAATAACACGTCCACATTATTCATGCTGGATTAATCTATGTATTTTTACGATTAAAGCAGATAATTCTCTTCGTTTGTTGACGGACTTCCGGGTCCTCAATAAATATATAATTTATGTTTTTTGTAGTCTAGAACCGCTTCAAAATATCTTGAATCGGCTCCCTGGAAGAGTATAGTATGCGAAATTTGATGTAGCTTCGGTATTCCATTGCATACAGCTTACTGAAGATTGTCACTATTTAACATCATTTAGCACCCCAAAGTTAGGATATTCGCTATGCGCGCATGCCTTTATTTTTAGTTCAAGCAGCGGTGTCTTCAATGGAGTGATAAGGCTCTTTAGCCAATATTTAGAGCCAGAACGTCGCGAGCTACCTGGACGACATCCTCGTTAGTGTACATGATTGTTACGAAATGCCAAAAATTCTGATGTCTGAGAGAATGCGCCAGATTGGTCGCAGATTTTCCTTACCGAAAGTAGCTATTCTTGAAAAACATATCATTGCTCTTGGTCATGTTATTTCGAAGGACGTTGTATCGTTATCAATAAAGACGATTGGTGCTATACAAAATTTTCAACTTCCACGTACCTAAAAATGTTGGAATAACTTTTAAGCTTAACCTCGTATGCACGGCGGTACTGCAAAAATTACAGTGAATTGGCATATCCATTATACCAATTAATTCGAAAAAACACTAAGTTTGATTGGCAACCACAACATACTGAATGTTTCAACAAATTGAAACAAGAACTTTTGTCCACAAAAGTTCTGAGACCTTATAGTGAAAAGCTTATTAAAGGTTACACGTAGACGCATCGTCCCATACAGCAGGAGCTCTGTTAGAAGCTTGTAATATCAACGATAATTCTCACAGAAGAAAATTGGTTTCCCCTCCAGTATTTTTCAAAGAAATTCCCTCAATCGATACTTCATCGTCCAATACATTTCAAGGAACTTTTGAGTAACTATGGCATTAAAATGTTTCCATCGCTATTTATTAGGACGTCCGTTTATAATTTTATGTGACTTCAGAGCCTTTGTTTTTTAAAAAGTACAAAAGCGTTCTTCCCAAATTGAGCGTTTACTAACATCTATTCTACAGTACAACTTCGAAATTCGATTCATCCCGACTGGAAAAATCGATCTGATTGGCTTAAAAGATACGTAAATGATCCTTGTGAAACGAGAGAAGAAGGACCCGAACATGAACTGTTTTCACAGATTAAAATTAGCTTTACACAACCAGACAAATTAGAAGTGACAGCAATTTCAAAATGTACAAATATTGTGAAGCTTCAAAAAGCAGATTCATTTTTAGGCCCAATTTATGAACATTGTCCGGTAACGTTTCAACAGATCCTCCTGTAATTCGGCAAGCTAAAAGCTGTATTTTTAAAAAAATCACCTCTATAAAATACATCGTTTCGCGAGTATCGACAAGCATTTAATTTGCATTTCACAGGCACTCACCCACAAAATATTTGAAATTTTCTACGAACCAATCCATTTCAGTTTTCACAGAACGCTGAAATTGCTCAATTCGGAAGTATGTTTTAAATGCTCGTGTACAACTCAAAACCTGATTACCAAAATGTATCATTTGCCAAGTTCAAGAGAAATTTATCCCAACGCCAATTACATTCCCTACAAAAACTCAGTTTTCAGAAGTCATCTTAGACTCTACTGGAAGAATATCTTCTCCAAGTTCGAAATTTCAGTTTGTCTTAAAGATCGTGCTACCCGGTTTTAGATAACAAAAGCAGTCCCAGACTTAAAAACAAAAACAATCATCGTTTTTTATGCAAAATGTATTTTTGATATATGGTATAGGCGTAACTAGTTGACCAATTACCAGCACATCGGAACTTTGATTTTAAAACATTCTGCACAAATCTAGGAATTAGATTAAAATTTGAGCAAGTACAATTTCACAGGAACATTGGTGATGTGGAGAGAAGTGTTGCCAACTTTAAAAATTATCTACGATTATTGACGTCAGAGACAGAAGCATTTTAAATTCACATGTTGCTCACATTACTGTCCACCTAAACCAAAGTGTACACAGTACGTTTGGATCAAGCCCATTTTTCCTGCTACATTCTTTTGAGGCTCAGCAAGTAGTTAACAACATGGTCGGTAATCCCTGTGATAACCCGTCATTCAATCAACTAAAGTAATAGAAGCAACTAGGAAGTTTGCTGCGGAAAATTGTATGACAGATTTGAAGTTGGCCCCGAATTCTGCAACAGGGAAAAGTTCTGAAATTCCATCCCAACCAAAACGCTTTAGTTTTGTCGTTAGCCTATGGGCCAAATATTTTCAAGATTTTAGCGAATAGATTCTCTATTCCGGCGAAAATTGTACGTGAAATAACACCAAACACGTATGAGATAGAATACACTGGTAATAAGGTCGATAAATGTACTTCAACGGTAGACGTCACTAGGCTCCGTACGTATGTAACAGATGAACTTTTCGATTAAACAGCTTTTTGAAAAAAAGAAAACACGTCATTTAAACATTCATCGACAGACCCGATAGCATTTAGTTATTCTGTGAACTTTTAGTTTTAAGTTCTTGTCATTAGTACAGAGCAATGCTATTCAGAACATTCTAGTTGTTAGATACCAAATTTTGTTTTAAAATGGCCAAACATATTGTTTTAAGCAACGTCTTTTCTGTAAACCTTTTTATTAAAAATGTTCAGCAAAATAGTCTTACAGTAGATTGAACTGTAAAATAGGAGGGTACAGGATTTTTTGCTAAAAACATATGACATGAATGTCTCGATGTAAATTTAATGATAATAGTAATAATAATAACCTTAAAAGAAATATTTGCTTTGAAGCGTTATAAAACCGTGAAATATTTATATAGAGATATCCACAAAAAATAATACATAATTAGTATTCGAAGAAAAGAATATATGAATAATAGTTATGCAGCATGAACGTATCACGTAGATAATAAATAAATATCGACATATACGTTATATATGTGATATATGTTGAACACAGTTTAACGGCAAAGTATCAGTACATATTTCGTACACATTGAGGTTCAACGACAAAAAGTGTACAATTTGTGCCTATCTGAAATGTCTTTTCGCTGAGAAACAACTAAATTTAGACTCATACTTACTCATAGTATAAGAAATTTAGATACTGAGACCTAAGTTTTAGTGTCCATCCCGAACATTCGATCCGTGAAAATTTAAATTACATTACATACACAAACTTCCGGTAACCAGTAGTTTTGTTTCTTTCTCCATGGCTCACTTCAGATTTAGAAATTTAATTACGTTCCAAATATCTTCAAAAATAAATAGTTGATTAAAGTACCTGCGGAAAAGAAAAAATAGCAAAAATTAGTACACTGTAAAATCAATTTCTTCACATATGTAAGTTCAATTCATCAGGAAAATGCAATGCATATTTAAACTTAAACAGAAAATTAAACAAAAGAGTTAAATTACATTAGATGAAAAAGAATTGTATATAATCCTACGCCGTCGTATAATCAACATAGAAATTATAACGGCGTACGAAGAAGTTGCGTCGCAAGCTAGCCGACAACACTTCCAAAATTCGTTGTAGATTCACCGCGAAATCGTCTTCTGATTGAACTTTATTCGCGAGATAACAAAGATAAATTTGTAGTTCCACTAAGCGATCCCATCCAAGACACGTCAAATTCAGATAAAATTTCCACCCGAATATCTTCAAAAGCTCTAATTATAGCATCTGATCGGATTCTGTATGTTTCATAACCCATCATGGTGATGGATATACAAAGAATAAAATTTTTGCTTCATTCTAAATTCATAGTTACCGTTTATGAAAATGCTTTAATTTTTAAATCACGTGTATTAATTTACCTTCGTACTTTTCTTTTATAGGCCGACTTCAAACATGAGTGTAATTTAAATCTTATTCTTACCTTCAAAATTAACATAAGGAAATTCATTCTAAAGTCCATAGTTCACCTATGCATACATTTGCAGTTTTGCAGTACTTATGTACAAACCATAACCTTGATCTTGAAGATTACGTTCCGTATTATTGGAAACCAAAAGTTCTTACCGTGACACGATATGTTTCATCGTGACGTAATGTTATCAGCAAAGTGCTATTCGAATGTAAGTAATCACCTTTTACTAGCTTTTCATCCAGCAATGGTAAGCCTTCGGTATGCAATTAATTTTCTACCTTAGTTTCGTATCCAACACGCGAAATTACAAGTCGACAACGCCGCAT
The DNA here is from genome assembly GCA_022664845.1 of Lepisma saccharinum. Taxonomy (NCBI): domain Eukaryota; kingdom Metazoa; phylum Arthropoda; class Insecta; order Zygentoma; family Lepismatidae; genus Lepisma; species Lepisma saccharinum. The sequence goes on from JAGDQP010002854.1 coordinate 67,589, forward strand.
CAGGCAGTGCTGCACTTGAGATCGACTGTTGAATAAATACATACAGCTTGTTGACAACGAATTATGGGTTCGAAGCCTGCCTACAGTTCCGGTCGACCCACATCACGCAGCAGCGTTCCAGACGAACAGCATGCAACAAACGTGGAAGTATACAGTTATCCCAGTCATTCCAACTGGAGAAATCCCATAGAGCTTATCATCCAACAACCTGGACGCCAGCCTGCATTACTCTTACCATCACGTCATTCTCCCAGTGACACGAACTTTTCCAGTGGGACTTCTTCCTTTTTTCAAGAAGCCCATGCTACAATGTTAACTATCGAATTCAGTGTAATGGCCTAACAGGTAATACCAAACCCGCTGAAATGGACAGCATATAGTACAAAGGATTACCTAATTATGTGAACTTCGCAATCACAACATAACTATCACTAATAATGGCGAACTTCACATATGGCATCACTAACATTCATATCTGGATCAATGATGAACGCGACTAACGAAATTCAACGATCATAGACTTTATTTAACGTATTCCAGTGCACACGATAAACATTGTGTACCACTCATTAAACTTTTTCACAAAATAGATACGTCGGTGCATAGATCGTTCTGCACTTTGTGAAATGCAAGACAAATTTACAAGTGACATCATTGTGTTATACTTCCGTGAACTACATCTTGTCACCAAGTCTCGTGAGCAATACCCACTTATCACTCTCCGCACGGCAGGTGTGGGTTGTAGACAACAGAACATTCTCTCGACTGCCGCTTAGCGTGATTAAGTGATCAGTGTTTGTTTATGCATGGCGAACATATGCAGATTGCTTCACGACGACAGCTTTGGAAAATAATAATTTTCACAGAAAATGCATGTGTCATTTCTTAATTCTTGATGTTTCGTGTTTATGAGTGGTGGAATGACCAATAACAACATTAAACACGAAAATCCTTCCATGAAAAATGACTTAAAAATGAATTCGAAATCATGTATTTTTGTGATATAGTGCATTGATTTAGTATTGATTTAGAAATTACAATACAAACTTATTCATGGGAAAAAATGATTTACATAAAAAATAAAGATATATTAAAAGCAGAACTAAAGAGCACAAAATAAAAAAATAAGAAGCTGTTTATTCAACATTTATATAACATGGGAATATTATTTTTCCCAAATTTATCTGTATTTTGTTATGTTTGTACATATAGGGTAAATCCGGTTGATTCGCCTCGATATTTTTTTCTTCGCTTCTTTAGACAAATTTCTCTGCCAGAAATTTTCCTCCTACCGCGCGTAATGTCAGGGAGCATATAATACCAATATAATTAATTCTGTAAAAAAAGTAATAAAAATAAAGATGTTTAATTTTAAGGATCAGGCACGAACCAGGTACTTGGTATATCAATTATTCTGTTATTATTGTTAGCTTAACGGTAGTTTAGTTTCCAACAACGATTTGTATTTCGAAATTAATTCATGAATCAAGGAGACAGATGCAGACACATATACAGTATTTCATCGACAGAACGGAATGTTACGAATTACACATTCTTTAGTCAAAGTACAAGTTTACGTAGCAAGACAAAAGTCAATTTAGGCTTTCATTACAAAGTTCATTTCTACAAGCATTCTGAAGTCCATCTTGCTCAGCTGAACGAAGTGCGAGAAATTAAAGCAAAACAAAGGTCGAATCGATTGTGATTGGTGCTCTGTGAGGACAAACCTCACGGAGAAGTGAACGGTGATTGAAACATCAAAATCGAGTTTGACATAACAAGACATTCGATACTTTGTTATGGACATATTAGGATATGTTTCGAACTGAATAGCTTCACTACGATTAGTGACAATAGACTTCGTCCTCCCGACCAGGCTCAGTCCTGTTGTACTTTACTATTGAAGATAGAAGTTAAATCATCATGTACTTTTAGTGACTTCGTTCTCATCTGCATACGAACATTCATCTGGTCTCTGACTGTTTTATATCAAACGAATGTCAGGTGAATTGGAAACTATTTACTTCCTTGTTATTTTTATATTTTCGGGGCCCGCCTAACCACCCCTGCCTCTTTGCATGCTTTGCACAGATTGAGTCGTGCACTTTCTGGGTCGTCCAACACGTACATCTTAGTACTTCTCAGTCTGGGGGCAGGCTTGTCCCTAGAGATTGTTGGATTATCGGCGTTCCGGCATTCCAAGGATCTCCTATGTTCCACCTGTTCGAGACAGCTGGTGTTGCGGGACGGACTTTTGACCAGGCGTCCAGAATGTTCTCCTGGTCTGTTCCTGGATTGTTGGAACATTTGCTTGGGAGAGGTCCCTACCTATTATTTGCTTTATTTTTTTCTACAAAAACATACAATACACATCGGACACTACAGGACGAATACAGAACGACACAACACATAAGCTTGAGAATGGCTTTTGCTTCTTATCAGCGACACACTGTAACGAGACTAATAAGATTAATTGCTGCTTTCGTTGGTTGGTGTCTTCTTTCTGCTTTGTTGTTGTTGTTGTTGCATCACACGGGTAGCCATCCGGTATTCTTCTTCTACTCTGCTGTTCCTCAAGCTGTCTTCTATCCTGAGGGAGGAGTAGAGAAGCTGGTCAGTCCTGGATGCATGCACTGTTCTGCATGAATATTTCCTTCTCTTCTTCCTCTAGATAATTTGCACACTCATACAGCGCACATTTACTCGCAGGTTTGGTATGCACATCTTCGACCGGTAGTTGCGGTTTCTACTGCGGTATAATAATAATAATAATAAACACAAGTTAATTTTTAACTGGTCGCTCTAGAAGTCAAAAGTAAATAGAAGAAAATGTATTGGCTTAATCACAGCGCCAATCCATGGTAAGATGCCGAGTAGCGATAGCGAGAAAAGATGCTGGACAGGTTGATTTTTTTAAATCGCAATTAATAGGGTCTACTATTGTTTATCACAATTTAGGTTTTTCTTATATTCAGCCCTTCTGGAACGGCCCTGTGAAGTTTAACGAAACATAAGAAAACATGATTTTATTTTCGAAACAATAACGCTGTGCACTGATGACGTCAAAATTCTTCATTAGGTGAACGGAATTAGCTAAACATGAAGACAAGAGATGGCCAAATCTGGATAGAAGATTATCCGGATATAGGATGGATAACAATTCATCGATAAACTTTGGTAAACTTTATTTTTATATAGGCCAATCTAGTAACTTTGGACTTCGGCCCGTCACGATTAGCCTTTAGCTGTTAAAATCCACACCCATGCACTGCCGGGATCTTCGAGCCGATGGCCTTCCACCGCAGACCGCTCAGCCACCGGGTCGGCATCGGATGACGGATATTAGTCCAGTCATTAGAGACAGAAAAGGATGTTTTGGTGTAAAAGGTTGAGGAGTTCTGAAATTTGGCAGAAGTGTACACTTGGGGGCCCTAACTATAAGGCTAATTTTTTTACTTTGAGGCATCGCCGCTGGCGCCGCCATCTTGAAAAATGGCGGCTAAAAGGCAGTTTTTAGCATAGATCCTGTAGGTTTTAGAGATTTTTTAAATTGAAAATTGGAGTGGATTTGCAATGTAAATTTTCTACAAAGTTACTTATATAAAAATTTTGAAAATGTCGCCATTTTGAATAAAAAATCGGGAAAAAACCTCTATATATATATGTAAAGTATGCCAAGTCCAAACCACTGAAGCTAGACAAACGGTTTCCGAAAGCTTCGGTCGGTTTGTCTGATTTTAGTTTGTTTCCACTATGTTTACTACACTAATGCCGGTTCCCACCACCACTCACACACACACTTTCACACTTGGGCGTCTCTTGCTGGAATTCCAGCAGCGGTACACTATTATGCTAGTATATTATTATCATGGTTTTAATGTTCACATTGTTTTGATATTTTTATTTTCTCATTCTGTTAAGTTTGGATAGACGTTTTTGCATATCCGTATATACTTTACGTTTTTGTTCTGTTATCATTAATGTCAGTAATTCGCGGATGCCGCGGTCGACGCGCAGGATCCGTCTTGCGTATATAGACACTGCATTGTTTCGTCCGATGGTCACTCATACATTTTCATATTTTTGGAGTCTTGCTTATTCTTGCCCCGCCCCAGTGTACCCTTGCCAAGAATCTTCTCTTGTAGAATGATGAAACTTTCTCTCCCGTCTCTCGGAGGACCGGCATCAGCTCTAGAGTTCTCAGAACTTCTGTGACGGGTCTTTCCCCAAAAATGGCTCTTTGTTCTCTTACTAGATCTTCAGTCTCTTGGCAACTAAGAACAACGTGGTCCGGGGATGCAATAACCCCGCAAGCGTGGCACATGTTATCTTCCACTAATTTTAGATCTTTGAGATTTCGCCGGTAGGGGCCATGACCGGTAACGAAGTGGAGCAACCCACCTTCGATTTCTAGTTGCATTTTAGCCCTCTCAGCCACGTCCGGGAAGATACTGTAGACTTCTTGCCTTGGATGATTTTTCCCAGAATGATTGCCACGCACTGGCCAGGATATCTTCGCTTCTACTTTCAGCTGGTTGATGGAGAATTTCTTCTATCTTGTCTTCTCGTTCTTTTCTGAGCCAGTAGGCGCCCCCATCCTTTTTACCTGTAGATGCATGGGCATCGTCGCGGTCGCCACCTGGAGTGCTTCCACCGGAGTTGTTCTGTAGGCTCCTTTAAGTCTCAGTAGTATTTGCCATTAAGACCTATTGATGATTTGCTGTTGACGTACATCATCCATTCGGTGGCTCCAGGCGCTGGCGGTGTAACCAACTACAGACCGAATTATGACATCATGGTACATTCTTACTGTCCTCAGGGGTATTCTATAATCCTTGATTGCTATATTGACTATCTTATGTTATACCTTAACCGCTTTATTTTTTACTGTCGTAACATGGGTTCTAAAATTTAGCTTCTAATCCAAAATAACACCTAGGTATTTGAACTCCCTTTCTCTTTTATTTGTCTTCCCGTTGATTTTTATTGGCTCCCTGTTGAAGTTTAGATTGCCTTTAAATAACACATTTAGTTTTCTCAGCTGAGATAGTTAGTTTATTGTTGTTGCACTATGATGTCATTCTATCTATGATTTGGTTTGCTTCATTCTGTAATTCATTTCTGTTGTTTCCTTTAATTACAACCGCCAGATCGTCCGCGTAGCCCACTACCCTTTCCACTTGATCAAGTTCATTCAACATTCCCAGACACGGCTGAAATATCATGTACCAGATTATAAGCCCGAGAACGGAACCCTGCGGACATCCCTTCGTCGGATTCTTCAGCACGACCCCATCAGCCGTATTAACTTGTATTGTTCCTTGGAAGTATCTTTTAATTGTTTTCCAGATCGCAGGGTGTACCCCAATGTGTTGTAGCTCTTTTAACATTGACGGCCACCATACATTATCAAAGGCTCCTGCAATGTCAAAGAATATTCCCATAGCGTATTTGCATTCTTGTTGTTTAAATATGTTAATAGTTCCGCAAACCTCATTAATCGCGTCTTCGGTCGACTTGCCTCGATGAATTCCGTATTGCAGCCTACATTCTTGGAGATTTTCTCTTCTGTCGTTTATTTTTTTAACTGATTTTTTTCGAAGATTTTACTTATCATATTTAATAGGCATATGGGCCTATAAGATTTCGGGTTTGTCTTCGGTTTGTCTTCCCCTTTATGTAATATAATTAGGTTTGCTTTTTTGCACAAAGTTGGGAATCTTCCCTGACTCAGACATTCGTTATATAGTTTAGTTAGATTTGGTGTCCAAAAGTCTTGCAGGCAATTATATATCTCATTTTTTAACCTGTCTGGACCCGGTGCCTTATTGGATTTAAGTGTTTTTATTGCAGCCGCCACTTCGTCATTTGTTACTGTAGGTGGTTCTTGGTTCGCGTCATTAGTTGGGGATGCTCTGTATCATGCCTAATTCGTTTGTTTTCTTCGTTGTCTTCTTCAATGTCGTCAGGAAATAATTTAGAGAGTTAAAAGTTCAACTGTTTCTAGCCAGTTTGTCGTAAAAGTTCCGTCTTCTTTTTTTTTAATGTGTTCATTACTCCTTTGGTTTTAATTTTTTGCATGACAATTTTATAGGGCATGCCCCAGATATTTTTGCTTAGGTTCTCGTCCAGGAACTTACCCCATGTTTTCTTTTTATTTTCGAAAATTTCTTTTTCAAATTGTTGTTTAATTTGTCTGTATCTATTCAAACATGTTGTTCTAAATTCGTGGTCCCCGGCTGCTCTATAACTTTTCCTACTCGCTTTTAACTTCCTTGTCAGGTTTTCAAGTTTTTGGGTCCACAAGGGTTTTCTTTTTTTGGTGCTGTTTTAGTAGTTGCTTCACGTGTTACCTTTTCGATTTTTTCAGCCAATTCATCTCAATTTGTGGTAGGTCCAGTTTTTCCATAAGTTTTTTGAAGTTTAGTTTTCTAGTGCTTTAGTTTAGGTCAACAGGTTCATTCGTATTGTTATTATTGTCGTCTGCCTGGAAATGAATATGGAAGCTCATGGCGCTGTGCTGGCTCGTAGTTGCGTATTCAGTCATACTCCATTCATATATACGTCTGTGAATATCTCCCCTTGTTAATGTTATATCATTATTGCTCTCCACGAAACGTTGGTGGTTGGTCCTCTTTGTTGTGGATCATTAGCTGATGCTGGTTAATTAGATCTTCATACTTCTCACCGTTGTCGTCTGTTCGTGGGCAGTGTCAGAGCGGAGACTTGGCATTAAAATTCCCCCAAATCAGTAAATTGCCCCTATAAAACACGTCCAGAATTTCCTCTAGTTTATGTACAAAAATATCTGCAGGGATGAAGAACTGGCAGTAGATATTTACTATTATTATCTGTTCAGTTCCGAGTTTCAAGATGAAGGTCTGAATCCACTTGCATGTGAATCTGGAATCCACCAATATTTCAATCATTTTATTAAAGTCTACCACTGCCACCATAGGATTTGGGTCCTCCGGTTACTTCCTTGTTATTGATCATATTTCTATTATTGTATTTGTTGTCATAAATTAATTAGTGATTCAAGTAGGTTAGAATTAGGATCTTGCGTTCGTTGTGCAATCTTAGTCATTTATCATGTAAATAAGAAATAGTAAAAAAGTTTATTTGCAATCTATTTCCCGAGTTCCCTTCCAAAATAAATAACGATTATTTCCTAGACATTTACTGCAAATCTACCTAGATAATAGCACAATGCTCTACTAATATGAGCAACGCTCATTGCCCCCATATTTTGCGCTTATTTTAAGTTGGATTGAAATCTGGCCGAATTTAAGGTTAGTGGTTTGTAGCGAACACCGCCTATTGTACACGATTTGTTTACAGGTTCTAGATTTAGCACAAACCACAAACATTAAAAGACGCCAGGATATCACTAATATTGTTTCCAAGACCCTTGTTCAGTTATTACAAGTTTTATTCGTCTGGGCATATAATCTGCTAGATAGCTGACAACTCTATCTCCTTCCGCTGTCTCCAGCCATGCCTCGGAAACAAGGTCCCACAGCTCATCCCGATTTCTTGGTGGATCTGCCTCAGGCCAACTGTCCCTTAGAGTACGCTTCACCTCTGCCCACATATTTTTCATGGGATTGAGGACGATACCGGGCGCCCCTCATTTGATGTTTTTAATATGGATTCATCTAAGAAAGCTACGTTTTCCCAGTTGCGATCCACATTCGCATGTGCAAATGCAAGACGTTAAATGCTGTGTTCGTCTGCGAGTTTTTCCTTCACGGAAGCAACACGGCCACGTAATCCAACCTGACGAAGCCTTCGGAGCGCTGTCAGCGTAGTACTAGGAAAGTGGGAAGCTTCCCTTACCTGTCTAGACGTCCTTAGTGGGTCTAACCGGGCTTCGTTTACTAATCTCGCATCTTCCGCCTCGGTAGACATTTGTGGACGACCAGGAGATCGTAAATTGCTAGTTTGACCTTTAGTACGATATTGCCGAATCCATCGCCTGGCTGTAGCGGCCGGGATACCAATTCGTCTCCCAGCTGCAGTTGCAGTATAGCCCTCTAACTCCCACAAAGTAATTACAACTGAACGTCTGTCCGTGATCAGCATTCCTCTTAGCTTTGAGCACCAAAGAAACAAGTAACAGCAGGTTAATTGGCGTGTGATTGGTTAATTGCAGGGCACGCCCCTTGTGGGGAACGATTTGGTTAACTTTCGCGCTGGAAATCTTCATTGGCACATGAATACAATAAAAATAATAATAGTTTTCATAAATGAATTTTAATAAGTAACAAAAACTGTCTTAATAAAAAAAGTTAATTGTTATACTAGCTTTAAACGTATAAAATATACATTGTGGATTTAAACCTAGAAAAAAAACATCCACAGGCTGGCTCTTACGAAAACAACAGACAGTAATAAATCAAATTTAAACTTCCTTATCTAAAATCACTAACGTATGAAAGGGTCCACTTAGCGTGGCACAATCTGCTGGTGTTTTAATACGACAAATCTTGGCAACATCCTCTAGCTATGACAGTAGCTCGTGGTTAAAACCTATGCTTTCTAAACAAATACTACAGGAACGTGTGTTCGAGCCCTGCTCAGGTCAAGTATTTTTCTTACTAGTTAATAAGACAATACTCTTCATCAGATGACAAAAGTATAGAAGTATAGCAAGAGAGAGCGAGAGAGAGGGAAAAGCATTTCAGACCCATTTAAAGAACTGAAGTCTTCTTTACTGAAAAACAGTTTAGTATCTTAGTGACTCATCGTTCGTGAGGATCATGAGCTTTGGGGATACTGAATTTGTATGAACTTTGGGGATAGTGAATTTGCTGTATGGCACCTTGATCCGACTTTGGATATAACAACATTTACTTAATTTGTATTTAACGTTCACATATGTATACCGGCATTCTGTCAACACCCAGCACTTCTCTGATGTTATATTTTACTTATGTCCTGAAATGCGTGTATGGATACATATAAAACTGATTATTATTGATTTATCTAATTATTCATGCTTTAAGAAATATATCATTACATGAAAATAAATTTTCCAGGATGGGATTCGAACGCACTACCTCACGGTTAGAAGCCACGTGCTCTACCACTGTGCTAACATGAACACATCTACCTACTTCTTTCTGATAGAACTCCTTCTGAAGAAACATGACTGACTTTATGGTGTCCAATACAATGACATTGATATACGTTGCAAAAGCTGTTGTTTTTCTCTCCTTTCTCTCTATTGATTATTGTACTACTTGTATGAATGCGAGAGCTAAATTTGCTTTCTTCACTTTCATTGCAAATGTCCTTTTACGTATGGAAACGTAGGTGACAAAAAGATCACGTGCTCAGTTGGATGAATGGTTTCGAAATACTGTATCATTACGTATTTTCATGAATGTTACTTTTCTCTACACTTAATAACATTTCAACATGTCTTATTGCACTTAAAAGAAGGAAAAAGAAAACCATCTGCACATTTTTTTCCCCGATTTCGAAGTTTCATCCTTCCTTCCAGGGCTTGATTCT
>JAGDQP010002854.1:77207-99782 GCA_022664845.1 Lepisma saccharinum
TGAACTTAGAGATTTTTCAGCTGACAATTGCCGTAATCAATGTGGTCATCCTTCCTTTGTATTATCTCTGATGAAGCTAACGACAAGTTCAGCGAATCGATCGTAGGATGCATAACAGAATTCTAATAGGCGCTAATACAAATAACTTCATCTACCGGAGTGTATTCTTTTGTCACAAAAAAACAACCTGTTTTTAGTTTGGTGTTATTCATTACTGGCAAGAAGTAGGGTATTTTGTATTGAACTTTTTCCAGTTATTTCATATAAACTTGTCCCTCCGTGTAGTCAAAGGTGTAAGCCTGAGAGGTTAATAGGATTATCTAATATCCAAAATAGGAATAAGTATGGTAGAAATTAGTAGGTTGAGATACTCTTTAACGTTTAATCAATACAACAAGTAGAAGTTCAGCACTCATGTGTGTTTAGTAGTATTTTCCAGTGCCTTACATACTTGTGTAAGAGGCACGTTCATTCAAATTTATAAAGGTGTTGGGTACGCCATAAGCAAAACCGTGCTGACGATGGCGAACCACTGGCGGATCAAGAGCCGCTGCCGCCAAAGCTACTTTATAAGTCGGTTCAGCAGTGGCTTAGCATTGGCAAACACTGTCGGCCCGTCGACGGAGGGGAGGTGCCAATAAGTGGAAAAATGTCAGCGGACCGAAACCGGATGCCCACTCTTTACGCTGTTTGACCGTCAATTATTTTACGAACGTTCTCAACTCTCGGAAAAATCTGATGGTGCGTTATGTACAGTTTGGTTGCGATTCTACTACTAGCATATGATGCTTCATGGGGAAGTGAGGGTAGGGGAGATGGGGATATTTTTTGAAGTAAAAGCAACTAATGAAAAATATTTTTTTTTAAATATATGTAATCGCACGTTTGCAAGAAAAGTGTCACAACTTAAAAAAATATATAATTTTACAGGAGGAGGAAAGGAAGTAGCGTCTTACTTGAGCTAAATACGAAAACCATCGAACACATTATATCAACTGGTCACCGACGTAGATAGACTTGCTGCACTTTTGTCAAAGAAGGAGGATGGTTTTGTGATGCTTTTGAGTCAAAAAGCGAAGACTATAAAATTTCGAGTTGACACTGTTTTTCCAAACGTGTGATATATCTTGCCATTTATTTCGGTTCCGAGTTCTAATGCAGCCGCATACAAGTGAGAAAACTTCAGCTCCACCTGAAGACGGGAGAATTGAACGCTCAGTGTATTAAAGATAGGATAACCGAAATCACTGTTTTCTAGAACTACTTTAAGAATATGCGCAAATCGTCCATATTTACCTTTCCCCACTACAATCCCAGCTGCAGGATTTTTACGGCTCACGGTTGAGAAAATGGTGGGAACCACGGTCTGCCACCAGAAATCGCCTTTACAGGCCCGCCAAATTGTGTATGTCGGCCCGCTTTTGGACAGCCAGAGTTTTGCTTATAGGGTAGAAGCTTGTTAATAATGTTTAATCAAAAAGAAATTTGAAAAGTCGTGCACTAAAATATGTTTCCAAATTAGCAATGGCGCAAATAAAATCAGTTTAAGAACAAGATTTGAGTTTCCAATAAATTTGGACCACCCCTTTAACGTTAGCAATAGTTAGACTTGGTTGTTCTGCAAAATTTTGGATTGTACTGCTCTATTATTGCGCAGTAGAACCTTTTAGACCCATAACCGTTCCTATTTCTACAAGCACAGACTAGTCTATTAGTTCTGAAAATCCTGTTATGGTAAAACCTGAAATCCTGAAATGGTAAAACATCGTGAAAATTCGAGCTTTAGGGTTTAAAAAGATACACCTTCGGTTGAGATACAGAATTTTCGGACTACGTCATTCGATTTCTCTGTTCTAGTATACTCTAGAATCATTTAGACCTCACCGGTATTGTGTAGATTGTTTCAGACAGACGAAACGAAAACGGTGTCGTAAGGGGCGCTAAAATGAATCCGGATAGTGTATCAAGGTCATTTTTTGATTGAAAACATTTTGCTGGATGATCATAAATAGAACTTGTAACGTGTAGGAGACGATTGTTGAAATTAATCCTCGATTTGAGGCAAATGAAGCACGCGTTATTCGGTGGTAAAGTAGAGCAACATCTAACAATTAATTGTACGTGAATCTCTTCTCCCAATAAAGTTTTCAGAGTGCGCAACGTATTAAACTGTCCGGAATACAATCTCATTGTTTTTCTTTTTTCCCCTTCAGGTATTACATGGTGAGGTCGTAAAGTGAATACATAGGAAGCGTTTGAGAACCACTACTGTCCAAAAGAGAAAGAAGACAAGGAATAAAGCGGAGAAACTGAAGAAAGAATTTGTATTCGAAAGAGAATTACAACACTGTTTAGTGGTTTAGCACACAGGTGCGTTTAATATTCTGATGCATTTTTAACGTAGAATGTGCCTATATGGTATATTCACACTGTGCGAAGGAATAGTAGTGCCTCTGGTTAAAAAAACTCGCTAGTATAAACTTTATCGCAAGTGCTTAGAAACGTTGTGCTCTGTTCGCAACAAGCATTCTCTGGAGTTTCAATTTATACTAAAGTGTCTAGTGTAGCAAGACGTGAGGTTCTTCAGCGTTGATATAAAAGACGTTTCGCAAATTAAAGTATTGAACTTTAAAAAAATACTTATAAAAACGTTTCAGTGATAAAAATATTGTAAGGAGCGGAGGTTTAGTTGGTTTTGTAGATTCATTTGTGGATATTAGCATGTAGAGTTAGGCAGTGATGTGAATAATTTGCAACGTTAATCATGTATCTGAGACAATAAGTAATTTTCGTGATAAATTCATTGTTATTATGTAATGTAGTCTATCGATGATTTGATTGTTTGTTTGCGTACCTTTAAAGTTACTTGTACTTCAATCATTGAAAATATCTGCTACTGTTGTAGGTTACTATGTAAAGGTTACTTTCCAATGGCATTTGTTTTTAATATTAATCTTGGCGCTCTAAAGTGTCTCCGTGTTCTAATTTGTGGTTGATTCTATAATTGTGACTACTAATCTTGCCATAAGTTCTATCCATCGGAACAAACATGTTCCTGTTATGTAGTTCAGGATATATATTTGTTTATTGTATTGTAGATCGGTCATAATGTTTAAGAAACACTTCCTCCTCAATCAATCGAATGGTGTTGTATCAAAAGAGGCTAGGTGCCATTTTTGTTGGCACGTAAAATAGCAGTTATATGGTTCACTGTTGGTATGCTGGTAGTTATCATCATTTTTATTCAAGGAATGTGCCTTTTACTTTGTGTGCTCAGTATGACTCCAAACATTTTATTCGACTTGTAATAAACTGGTTTTGTTCGCATTGTTCACAAACTTTTACTCGCACTTATGATATGCCATCCTTTAGTTGGTCGAATAGTAAACAGAGAATAAAACATTTAAAAGAACTGCATAATTAATGTTCTACTTTACAATGTCCGTCGGAGATTTCCAGACTATTGGAACATTTGAGGCGGATGAAGAAATTTATTCATCGAGCTATTAGACAGGTCAACGAACTGCCACAGGGTCGGTCGTTCTCGAGCCTTGAGGGTCCCAGATACTATCAAAGCTGTAGCGGATAGATTATTTTATATATTTTATTTTATTTGTGTTCTGAATTGGATCAAGTCGAAACATTTCACAAGCCACGTGTGTATAAAATTCTATCGGGAGATAGATAATTAATGCTCGGTAGATGTATATTCCACAAAGAAAAAATTATTGTATTATCAAACAAGGTCTAAAGTTTGGGGCTTACATATTGCTTTAGTGGAAAGATGAGAATACCACTTCTTGGAAGAATACGCAGATGGCGAATTTCATCAATTGAAGAGCTCGGAGGCAAAGCGTCAAATCCCAGCTCAGTGTATAGTTTTTAGATATGAACACGTCTTTCCATCAAACTTAACCTACAGATGGAAATTTCAAACACGATTTCAGCTTACAGCGAAACGATGTACTCAAACTCACTAATAATTTAACATATTCGTAAGTGACAGAGGTAAAATGCATTTGACGTGGGATTAGGCTATATCGTTTTTCCACTAACCCATCAAATCATCTTCATAGGCTAGATGATGTTCGCCATGGAAAATGCATTCAATACACTATATGGGTGGATATGATTCTCAAGATTATTTGCAGAAAGTAACTAATCGACGTGTCTTGGAAGGGACCAGTGATGCACTCACGCAACTGCATTTTTTCAAACAGGACTTCAAAACAAAGATAACGAACTGCGAAATATAATTTTCGAAGAAACAAACGAAACCTTCTGGCCATACCTAGGATGGCCAGAATTCTAGTTGAAAAACCGGGACATTTTTATCATGTGTTATTCAAAAATACAACTGTTAGTTACAACACATGATTAATTATTAAATTTCTTTTTACAGCAGGCAGACAACGTGTGTTCTGAATCGGGTCTAGTTTACCTTTACATCAAGCGGACAGCGAATGTGTAGAATTGAGTCTATGCTCGTATGTGTCAGTTCTAGTGTTTTAAATAGAAAAAAACGTTCATATTTTTGTAAAACTTCCTTTCTTTTTTTTTACGTGAGCCTTTGTTTCTTTCTAATTTTCGTTTTTAAGGCTGTAATTTGTATTCCGAGTTGCGTAGTTCTCAGTTTTGTCGACTTTTCTGAAAATCATTAAAAAAAAAAATCTTTCATACCCTATCTGCCCCAAACTTAGCTTAAACATCATTCAACACAATAGAAGAAAGTTTTGGGTGTCCCCGACCTCAAGCACCCCAGTTGTCAATGTTGCCAGCATATTTTAAAATTCAACTTATAGAAAGCCTTTATTAATACAAATCTACACGTGTGCATTGATTTCCATTAAATTTGACATACATGTTCATTAGCTACTGGGACAGGTCATACAGGCACTCCAGGCACCACAGTTTGTCAGGGTTGCCAAATGATTAAAAATTTTAGATTTCATATTTGTTGCCGTTGGACGTATCTGCATTGATTTCCACAAGATCTGACATATACATTATGTACTGGGACAGTTCATGTAGGTACTTCCGGCGCCGCAGTTGTCAGTGTTGCCAACCAATTTCAGAAAATAACATTTTTAATTCCTTCCGTATCGTTGAACGTTTTAGGACCAAACTTTGTATTTACGTACTGGGACGCGTCATAGAGTTACTTCAGGTCCCACAGTTGACGGTGTTGCCAATCAATTTAAAAAATTAAATATTTACTACTTCCGACGTATCCGCACCAAACTTTGAGTATACATATTCGACAAAATCAAAATATACTGTCGTTGTTCCCTGTACCCAAGCACCCAGTTGTCAGCCTTGCCACCCTATTTTAAAATTCAGTTTTTGAAATGGCCACAATACTGTTACGTGCCGATAGCTATTCCTATACTTTCAGAAAAGCGCGGTGTGAGCCGCGGGACTTGGCTACGATATATAAATTGAAATAATACTTCGCAGAACACTATTACAACAGACTCATTAGAAGAAACCAGTATGTAGTTGCTTGTTTGCCATTATGTATTTATACATCTCTTGAAATACGCATATAGCATAAAATATATTTTCTTACACTGTCTCTGTATATATTTTTCACAGTGTGGGGAGAGACTTATAGCCCGAAGCATGATGGAGCAATGCCACCAAGATTTTATAGTGAAACACAATGTACTAGTAAGCGCAAACATAAATCTCTGCCCTTGAATAGGTTAGTTCGCGATATTTTGAGCTAAAGATAATGGATTCTTGCGGACGGTAACTATGATAAAAAAAAGAGACATCTTCCTTGAATAATACCGTAATTAGAAATTAACATATTTTCTATACAGGATGATAGTATATTACGGTAAGATTTCATAGTTTTTCAGTTTATAGTTGTATTATCTCCAGGAACTTAAATTAATCGTATAATTCAAAATATTCCTTCAGTTCCCTGGATGTTTATTAGTATTTTATTACAAACTAAACGAAATAACTTCAATTTATATGTCCTTTGTTAATTCCTTATGTTTGTCAGGATCAAGATATAGGAAGAATAGCAATGTGGCAGTGAATGCATAAATAATTCATCATTTGCCTCGTAAGGCTGCAGGGAAACAAAGCAATGGTAAATTGGGGTGATCTGTGAAAACTTAACTCCAATCCTAATGATTACATTGATTATCTGCAGCACAAAGCATCAGATACTTGCTGTGTGAAAAAACATGTTTAAAAAATGTGAAAAACAACTGAAAAAACTTGTTGAAATGTTGATTTATTTTTTTTCACTTTCATATGCGGAGGACCATGTACTTAACTCTGGTATGCTGTTGAGCGCTGGTTCAATCACTTAGATGAATGTCTGTGTGAGTGCTGTAGAACAAAACATGACTTGAACTGAAGATTTTTTAATAACACAACTTACATTGATAATTTATATACACTAGTGACACACATTATTAATATTAACTCTGATAAAAGTTTGTCACTGAACAGCCCACTGCTGTTGCGAAAATATTGAAAATAGTTAAGCACTTAACAATGTCCGTCTTTCTTGAACTGTCCCTCTGTTGTGTCTGTCTCTCGCGCGCGCCTAGTCTCTCCCTCACTGTAACCAACCTTAACATTAAAAATTCTAAAATAACAATTGACAAACTCAAGTTGCAACGGCCGGTATTGTACAGTTGTTGCATTCAGTACCTGTTGTGTAGTTTCAGAGATGGCGCGCGACGTTGCAAATGACAGTAATTAGTTTCTGTGTTGATTAATATATTTTAGATAATGTTTTAATTGAAACTTCATGTATATTAAGAAAGAAGAAGGATTTAATTCGCTTTTTTATAATTAATATTTCTTTATTAAGTAATTATTAGTGAAAAAAGAATACTTGCCAAAAGTTAATGTACATGTCTAGATATACCGACCGAGGTGGTCGTGTAAATCAGTACAATTTACCAAGCACACAATAAACTGTGCACCAGCTACCAATTATTGGTCTTTTTGATTAGATGATCCCCCCCTCCTTCTGAGAGGCTTCCCCAGCTATTCAGTCTCTCACTTTAAGATGTGAATAATTGGGTGTAGTCTCTTCAGCGGAGAGATCGCTGAACCAGGGGACTGGACTCTTATTCAGAGTTCTCCTTCGGTACAAGCAGGTCTCTTACCAAGAGGTTCCCATGAAGCCACTGTCCTCCCTTATTAAGAGGACATCCATTTGGGTGTTTAACTCTCGTTCGAGAGGCCATAGAGAGAATCGGTCTCCTAGCAGAGAGGTTTGTACTCTTAACGATTGGTCTCTTCATGGACCTTCAGCAGCAGTGCAGAACGGCCCTGGAGAAGTTCGACGAACCACTACGTGCCCCATTGGTGTGATTTTATTGGCACATTCCCATCACCAAACCGGTTCTACTTCAACGAGTCTTCTCACTTTCTCTTCTTGTAGTAGTTTCGGGTCAAACCTTCGCTGGACTATCAATAACTGCTATTGGCGCACTAAGCAGAGGATACGTGACTTATAAAGTCGTTCCATACCCCCCCCCCCCTTTTTTTTTGACAGTTGTTCAGTCAACTAAATGAGCAATCATGCACTGTCTTTGAATGGTAATGACACAAGTTTTGTAACTGGTCTCTTTACAAAACCTAATTTACGTTTGACGCTGGCAACCCTTACTAAACCATCTGATCCAGGGTCTACTTCATGTATAACGCCAATTTTCCACGACAGAGGAGGTTGATTAACTTTTTTGATGAGTACTACTTGTCCTGGGGTAAAGGTTGATGTTTAGATGTCCATTTTTTCCTCTTCTGCAGTTCATGTAGATAATCCTTCGACCATCTCTTCAAAATATGTTGTTGCATTTGTTGGATATGCTATCATCATGAAGGTCTGTTCACTGGAACATCAGTTAAATCTGGTTCTGGTATATTCATCAATGTATCTCCAGTTAGAAAATGACCAGGCGAAAGGAACGACGGTCCGTTTGGATCATTTGATAGTATGGTGATGGGAGTGAATTGAGACATGCCTCTATTTGACTTAATACAGTGGTCAGTTCTTCAAAGATGACAATAGTTCCTCCAACTACTACTCTCCTTAGATGATATTTCAACGACAACTGCACTTTCCCAGATATCTCCGAAATGACTTGCTCTGGGTGGGATAAAATGCCATGAGAATCCTTCTTGTAATGAAAACTGTTGAATTGTGTTTTGAAACTGTTGAGCACTGAACATATGAAGTTCCTTGAGTTCATGATGTACCCCTATAAAATTGATACCCTTGTCACTGTATATTTGACTACATTTTCCTCTACGAAGAGCTGTAATAAATGATTGAGCTGTGAGATCGCTTACTAGTTGTATATTATTAACCTTCGTTGCTACGTAAGTTTTTGCTACTGTGCAAGATCTAACGCTTGGTTTGATTAACAAAGGACCTGCGTAATCTACTCCTACATTGATAAATGGTCGGGATGGTTTCACACGAACGGCTGGCAATTGTCCCATTAGTTGGGTTGAGGCTGATGTATTTAACCGAAAACAAGTTAGGCAATGATGTATTACTGATTTTATTATTTGTTTCACACATGGGATCCAGTACTTCTGCCCCAATGATGAAAGAAGCATTTGTGTCCCTGCATGGAGCAATCTACGATGTTCTTCAATGATGAGCTTAGTTAAATGATGTCTACGTGGCAAAATTATTTGATGTTTATTGTCGTAAGGCATATCTACATTTTACAATCGACTTCCGACTCGAAGCAACTGTTGTTCGTCTATGAACGGGTTCAGCGTCTTTAATTCACTCTTGTTTGAAACTTGACCTGATTTCTCCAAATCTTGATGTTCCTGCGTATAACTTGCTCGCTGAACGAGTTTGATGCGCATGTGCAAAGTTGTATCCAGTTCCTTTGTTGTAAGATATCCCGTTTTCTTGTTATTAGGGCTTCTGCAATTATGTATGAATCGTAGACATGATGCCGTGATACGAAGTAGCTTATTCAATAAAGAACTTTTATCTATAAAATTAGTGTCTGACTTGTAAAAAACGTGATTATATATGGGCCAGTCAGTAATTTTGGACTTCGACCCGTCACGATTCGGCTCTTTACACCTAGTTAAAATCCACACCCATGCCACAGCCGGAACCTTCGAGCCGTTGGCCTACCGCCGTAGACCGCACGGCCACCCGGCCGGCTGTCTGACTTGTAGTTTACCAACGAGGTGTTTGTTGCTTTCCGCTGCTCTGGAATACCTTTGTTATTTCTTCATGCTGTTTAGAACATTGCAAGTAGAAGCCATTGAGGTCCGTGCCACCTGATTTCTGATCATTGCAGTTTCACTGGATCTGTTCCTCTAGTGATTAGGTCTGCTGGATTTTCCGTAGACAACACGTGACGCCAGTAGCTGATCGATGTGATATCTTGAATTTGTGATACTCTGTTTGCTACAAAGGGTTTCCATCTTAAAACTGCAGATGAAATCCAGGCTAACGCAATCATCGAATCAGTCCACAAATGAACTTCTGAAATGTTTACGCCGAGCACTGAAACTGTTTTTCGGAGTAGTTTGCTTAGTAATACTGCTCCACATAACTCAAGACGTGGCAGAGATGTTTTCTTCAGTAGGGCCACCTTTGATTTGGAACACAAGGGATGAACTGAAATATCTCCTGCTGGGTTTGAATATCTTAAGTAACTTTCGCTAGAATCACAAAATCCGTGGATTTGACCGTCGACATATTCTTCTATGACCACACATCTCGATATTGGTATTTCCTTGAGGTTCCTGAGTTGTCCATAAAATTTTCTCAATTTTTTGTCTAAATCTGATGGTAAGTTGTCATCCCAATTTAACTTACAAGATCACATTAATTGAACTGGATTATGTGGAAATTGTATTGTGAAACGACAGCTTGCTTGCTATTAGTAATTTATCTAAAGTTGGATCCCATGTTAATGCTAAAGTTTTGACCCCATGGTTTCTGTCGAACTGGAATTAAACTGCACTTCTCTGTGTTCTTGTACAACAAGCAGTAAATCCGAATGGTTCGAACACCATTTCCGTAACTTAAAACTGCCACTGTTCAATATTTGAATGAGTTTTGATTGTATTTTAAGTGCTTGTTCCTGTATTGAACAACCCGTGATGAGATCATCAATATAAAAGTCACGTTGTAATACTCTTGCACCTTGAGGATACTTCATCCTTTCTTGTTCCGCCAGTAATTGAAGGCATGTGATAGATAAATATGGAGAAGAAGCAAATCCAAATGTGACACTCTGTAACTCGAAGATCTTGATTGTTTCTGTTTGAGAAGATCTCCACAAAATTTGTGAAGAACGCGGTATCTTCTTCAGGCACCTTTATTTGTTCGTACATTTTGTATGTCCGCTGAAAAGGCAATTTGACAGTGCGAAACCTGACCAGAATTGAATACAAATCTTGTTGAATGGTTGGTCCTACCATGAGCACATCGTTCAATGAAACACCTGTTGAGGTTTTAACTGACGCGTCGAAAACTACTCTAACCTTAGTTGTAGTACTGGATGGTTTTATGACTGCGTGGTGTGGAAGATAACATATCCCGGACTTGTCGTGACTTTGATTTGACATCGACTTGCTTCATGAGACCTGATTCTTCGTATTCATGCATGAAATCACAATATTTTTCCTTTAACTCAGGTTGGCATTCCAGTTTCCGTTCCATATCGTTATGATCTTCTGGTACGTTAATAATTATGTGGGTTTTTGTATGTTAACAGATCATAGGTAGAACTTTTGGACGTAGGATCGTTAGTTTGTGGTTGTTAAATAAGAACATAGATACGGTTGACTTTTTACTGACACTTTTTATTGCAAAAGTTTTACTAATATGTTATATACAAGACTTATTACAGTTGACTATATGAGTGCTCGGAACATGGGCTTGTATGGATTAGCGTGGATCACCCCTTTTATGTAGCGACTTATTTGACCTAGGTCTTTGTGGAGAGGAGTAAATTGTAGTGAAAGGATTCTAACTCCAAACTAAGAGAGGAATGGTACTCCGACTCCAAACTAAGTCGGCGGTTGAGGTAGGAAACTCTGACTCCAAACTAAGTCAGAAGAGGGAAGAGATGACCACTTGTTAAAATGAGTAAGTGATACTTGAAAGAGGGTATTAGGTTGGCCTTTTATAGGCCTTTTTAACCTCTCTTGGTAGGCGTAATTTATACATTTTCAAACTTCTCCGCTTGGAGTCGGTATCGTCTGCTTTTACAAACTGACTACGCATTTCGTAATTTCTTATGTTTACTCTGATTGTTTTGCTTCTTGTCTTGTTGACACATTAACCCAGTTCCCATTACAATATGTAGAAATCTTCGAGAAGTCATAGAACATGATTCGCCTAATCGTTGTCTTTCTTGATATAAACGAACGACAAATCTTCCTGTCTTGTCCCTTGTAGTATGCTGTTTGAAGTGTTCCTCACATTCTTTTTCTTCTTGACTTCTAACTGGGGTGTGCACCTCTTCTATTTCCCAAAACCTTTGTAATTGTTGGTTAAGGTCAAATGTTTGGGCAAAACATGTTACTGTTGGTGAATTGGAGCTGCTAGATGAGGGCACTTTTCCTGCTAGCATGTAGCCAAATTCTGTTTGTTGAAGTGTTGGATAATTTCCTGGCCTTGTCTTCTTACCTGAAAGTAGAAGATTGAAGAACAGTTCAGCTCCCAACAAGATGTCCACTTCTCCCGGCTGGTGAAAGGGCTGGTCTCCATATGGTATATCCTTTGGCAAGTTCCATTCGCTGTAATCTAAAGCTTCTGTAGGTATACACTCTTTTATTCTGGACAACGCCGAACACATCACATCAACAGTAAAATCCGAAATTCTTGACTGAATTTGTACCTTTACGCAATACTTTGTTTCCGTAGCTGCATTACTAATTCCTTGAATCAGCACTCTATGTTTCTCTTTTTTCAAAGCAAGTCTTTGAATCAGATCTTGAGAAGCGAAGTTTCTGGGGCTAGCTGGGTCTAATAATATCCGACATGGTTGAAATTTCCCATAAACATCCCTCTTTCACTAAAGCGGTTGATAGCATTACCTGTGTTGTAGGCTTGTTCTTGAACATGCAATAAGAACCTTGCTTTGTATTACCGTTATCTTGTTTGTTACTTGATACATTCGATGAAACAGTATTTGGTTAATGATTTCCCTGTGCACTGGCCACCCTTATCTTACTTTGTTCAGAAACGCTGACGTCAGGAAGTAACGAATTGTGTCTTTTACCACAATGTTTGCACACACCTGACTTACCTGATTTGCGTGGTGTTGCTGGCTTTTAAGACAAAACAAAAAGAATGTTTACGCACAAATTTATGTCTATCTTTTACGTTAGCATGCATAAACTCTTGACATTTAAACAATGGATGAAACGCATTTAAACAATGGTGGAGAAATAAGCATTTGTTTTCCTTTCAAAATCTGATGACTAAGATTGCACATTCGAAATTTTATTTTCATTACGTTTACTTTTCTGATCAACAGGTGTGGATTTCATTGTTTCTAGTGCCTGACACCTACGTTCTAAGAATGAAAAGAATTCTAACAAGGGAGGAAAGGATTTATCATTAATTTGTAATTTCCACCTGCGTTTAGTATTGCTATCTAACCGAGTAAGAAAATGATGCGATAATATTACTTCCTCCAATGGAGTTCCTTCCCTCAATGTTCAAGGTTTTCAATGTGTTGAAATTACTACTAGCATAATCTACAAATTCTGTTAGCTCAGGAGCATCTTCTTTTGTAACTTGTTGTATGATTAACAAATTACGAACGTGTGTAGCTGCAATTAAACGCTTGTTTTCATATCGTTCTTTTAACTGATTCCACGCGATTTTATAATTTACCTCGGTTACTTGAAGGTTTGCGATTACTTCGTATGCTTCACTTCGTAACAATGAACGCAAGTAATGAAACTTCTGCCATACCCTCGCACACTGGCGACAGTGACAGAAAAGTTGCCGGGCATTTAACATCATCACAGTTTGGCGAGACATTGGATATAGTATGGACTTTGAAGAATGTGCATTAGAATTAGCTTGTTTGTTAATGCTTAATTTAAGAAAAAGAGAAGTAAAAGAACCAGTGGGTGTATCCTATACACAGTGAGAGATTGCTGAGAATGAGAATTCTATTTGTATTTTTAAATTGTATGAAATCACTCATAAAAAATGTTAGGATACAATCAATATGACAGCGGTATGTACGACAGTCGACGCATTTTCTAAAATTGTGAATAAACCTGGCGTGCTAGCAGAAAACAGATCACATCTTTGAATTTAGGAGAGAAAATGCAATCAGAAACAGTTTTCACATAATGGGTCATAAATTTCATGCATGTTACTGCTATCCAGCGGTGTAGCCAGATAAATTGTCGCGGGGGACTGATATTTGCTTAGTCCTTTACAAATACCAAAGAGTATCACATACTTCGTGTTTTATCCAAAATAGTCCAATAACGATTATTCAAGCAAGGTTTAGAGCACCTGAAATCGTCCAGCTTAACTGCTCGATCGCTTTCAGTTATTTTTTAAAATATTTATATACGAATAATTCTAAACGGGGTATTCTTTTATTTTTATACCAACCGATTAATAATTAGCGGCCATTTTTGTATTCCGGTGCATACCAAAATTTGCGTTAACATATGTTTACGGAAAATGTTAATACCTGCTAGGATATTCAAACAAAAACAATTCTTTTCAGTAACATCTGCTTAATAATTTAAATCCTCTGTACTGCATGAAAAACCTTAAACGTAATCGAACTGGTCAAAATGATATCCAAATGTGACTGTCGAAATAGAAACAACTCAGGTTTTCAAGGCGCTTTTTCGCTCGAAGGAACTGAATATTATAATTGAAAGTATACAGGAAGGCTGATAGTCCTATATACTTCCTTAATATTTTATGAATTTTTGAAAATACAAAAATTCGTATTTTCTGCATATTGGAGGCCCAATAGCGTTGGTGGGAGAAAATATAAAAGTGTATTTTTTCACACGCTATGCATTTATGTCAGAATAAACTAGGATATAATTTTAAATTTTAATGATTTTTTAGTTTGGAGGGAGTTACAAATTTGCAAATTATTGATGAGTGATGCTCGTGTACGCTTTGGTAGGAACATTGAACACCCGTATCTCTTACGGAATATTAGATAAAAATTATTTTTTTCCACACTTTATACACTTATATCAGGAGCAACTGCAGTAGAAATTTCAACTTTGATATTTGCGTTGAAGGGAGTTACAGATTTGAAAATTCGGGATGAATAATGCTCGTGCGTGCATTGGTAACTCGTATCAAGAACTGTTGTTAAAAGAAATAATCTTTGTTACCATCAGAATTATGAAGAACGATTTTGCTACTGTAATGATAATTGATATGCTTAAGTGATAAGAGATATAGACAGCTGTATAAGCGCTTCACACATACACACAGAAAGATGGCAACGTTTTCCAAAAGGCTTAATTGCATTATGGAATAAAAAATGCAGTGGAAATGCGGAGCAGCCATATTGCCAACTGAACACTGAACATAAAATAAGTTTTCTTACAACGATATTTCAGGATCTGCTTTACGAATTCGCATTTTTCTTTGGCACTCTGGTGGTAATATAACATTTACGCGCGAGCATTAATCACCACCCAACTTCCAAATTTGTAAATCTCTTTAAACTCAAATATGAAAGTTAAAATTTCTACCCTAGTTTCTCCTGGCATAACTGCCTAACGTGTATATATGTCCTTCCACCAGAGATAAGGGTGTGCAATATTAATACCATGGCGCGCACGATCATTATTCACCATCAGTTTCCGCCAAATTTGTAGGTACCTTCAAATTCAAATATTTAAGTTCAAATTTTTACGTTAATAGTGGACAAAAAAATCAACTTTATTCAGTCCCTTCCGGGCGAAAAAGCGCCCTGAAAAACGGAATTGTTTTTATTTCAACAATCACATTTGGTGACCGTTTCTACTAGTTAGATTATGTTTTGGGGTTTTCATGAAGAGAAATAAAATTATAAAGCGGATTTTAAAGGAAAGAATGGTGTTTGTTTTAATGTCCTATGATAGCCCAGTCCACTGATACTATATTTTCCGTAAACATCTGTTAACACAAATTTTTGGCATGCGCCGCAATATCTAATATTAATTAGTATTATAAAAATAATTAATAAATTTGTGTAAAAATTAAATAATTGAAGCGTATGCGCGAACAAACGTCTATAACACATTTACAAATAAAAAAAACAGGAGTACATTTGTATATGTAACAGGAAAAATATGAGGCATAAAATATTCATACTTTGCACGAAGACATGTTGGACTAAAGTCCGCTGTTGTGCAAAGTATGAATATTTTATGCTTCATATCTTTCCTATTATATATATAAATGTACTCGTGATTTTTTAAATAACAATTTGAAAATGTGCTATAGACGTTTGTTCGCGCATACGCTTCAATTCTCGTTTTGAAGTATTCTTATATACACAAAAAAATAAATATATTTTTTTTTTAAATTTTTGAAGTGGGTTGAGGAGCTAAGCTGGGCTATTTCAGATGAACTGACCTACAGGTATTGTGCACCGAGTGCCTGAAACTTATTGTATCTACTGTTTTATTCCAATTTTCGTTTTGGGGCGCTCCCACACTATTTAGGGGAACGGCCGGTCCCCTATCCCCCGTGGCTACACCCCTGCTGCTATCGAATGATGTACCTCCCTGTGTTATTTTTATCTTGGCTGGAAAGCTCGGTCCAGTTTCTTATAACGGCGACATACACTTCCTCCCACAACTTCCTTTCAAATTCACTTTTGAATATTCTTTCAAACATTTTTTTTTTTCAAATAACGGTGTACGTTTGTCTATTTCTTCAATTAGTTTCTCATTGTCTTCATCACTAATTAAAGATGTGCTTCAAGACGGTTTCCATCATACTTCTGTTTTCACACTCTCAAGGGAGGAAATAATGTTCTCTTCTCTGAGCGACAGTCTGTCGCCGGTGGGCGGCCTTCTATTTACTTCCATGCATTTTGAGGTCTTGGACGACTGTTTTGTCTCCGCAGTGTGCGCGCTCCCATAGGACTCAATGCATTTAGCCTGGGAGACGAATTAGTCGCGCGACAAAAAGTTCTACTCACTACTGTCCCTTTCCTTATAAACATATGAAAAGAGACAGAGCAATGTAATCATAGAACCAAATACATGCCCATGATTCTTTTGTTTTCCTGGCAGTTTCTCACAATAAATAAAAAAAGAATTACAATATGAACATCTTGTTTCATGTTATTGATAGCGAATTAATATTTCCCGCTTCTAGCAGTCAACCGATAAAAATTAACCCGAAACAACGCATGTTATGTCTCCATCTGTAGGCTTGCGGCGCCATAATACTCAGTAGTTTTGGAAACTACTTTTTACTCGGGACAAATTGCATACGTTTTACTGGTAAAAACACACCCTTTCGCACTGTTAAAAATAATATGATTCTTTCAAAGAAGAAAATTAAAATTAACATATTTTAAGCACGGCTTAAAGAAACATCGTTTAAAACAAATGTTCAAAATGTTTTAAACAAAGTGTTTAAAACAATCGCCTCTGTTTAATACACGTTTAAAACATTTTATTTTAACATTCCAACCCTGTTGTCTAGTAGCTCGTTAGATAAACAATTAAACAAATGTATATTGTAAATTTGGTTGACATCTTAAACCGACATCTTGAATATTGAATGCCTCAGGTTTAACAAATCAGTATACATGCATACCACATAACGATTACGTGTACTACTTCAACCAATTTCAATAAGTGTCGTCTGTCATTCAAAATGACAAATTGACAAAAAAAACTTTGTTGACAAATTGGTGACAAACCTCGAAAACGGTAATGTCAGCCGTAAACTGTGACACTTGGCAGGCCTGCCCAGATATAAAATAATTTTGAACCGAGCAATAAACACGTTATAGGTATAGACTACATAGTGTGCAAGGTTACTTTCCTGCTAAAAGTTTCTTCGAGAGTTCGTCTCTTAAACTCTCAGTTATGGAGAAGCAAATATCTAGCGGAGGCGGACAAATCTTAGCGAGACTACCGAAAAATATAAGGCTTTAAAGCTGAACCAGTCCAGCTTGAATACGTCACTTCCGCGAGGCCAAAATAGAGTATCAGCGATATGGTGGGAAGTTTGAAATGTGTGTGTTTATATAGTAATTTATGGAATATTCTTTCCTACTTTTAATGAGAATAAATAAATAACCATGGTTATTAAAAATGTTGTTCCATTTTGTAATGCAAGTCCAATAAAATAACAGAAAATTAATTTATTCTCTTTCCCTAAGTATGTTAACTTACTACATCGTTAGAAAAGTAAAAAAAAAAAATGCACTGGCGTAACAGGCCGATAGGCCCTTAGCCTGCCCCAACGCCATCTGTCCTTGTTTGGTGGAACTACGTCCACCTGAGTAACGGCTATGTTGTCAGCACTGCGCGTACCTAACCACGAACAGGCGTATCAGGGGCTTACCAGACCGAGTGTTGCCGTCACGTCTTTATGCACGTGACTCCCCGACGCTGGGTGCACGCCGAAAAGTGGGACTCCAGTAGGGAATTGAACCCGGGACCACGCGGACATGCGTCCAACGCTCTAACCACTAGACTGTGGAGCCCCTTAGAAAAGTTCAATATCAAAGTAAAATTTAATAATTTTCGCTTATACTTGAGTCATTCTAGCTAATACGTTTAATGTAGTTCACGTATCATTACTGAAATAAACATAGCAATATATAGTTACTGAAGTCTGAATTAGTAGTTTGGGTTCGTGTAATGGTTTTAATCCCACAAATAAATACATTTGAATTTTATTTATTGCCTTTAGACATTTTTATACCGGCCACTAAGAAACACAGTTCTCACTATCGTACATGGATAATTTAACCTAATTTTACAAAACCTGAAGACAGTGTTGTATAAACAAAGAAAATATTCTAAATAATTCCCGTTCAGTGTGGTCAATTTGGACCGTTCCAGTCATTGCAACATGCAATCATATGCTCACAGTCAGTCCATTAACGCAAATAATTTGTGTTGAACGTAGTTCTCTAGTATGTTTAGATTAAGTAATATTAAGGACGGACTTCACATACTCCCCGACTGACGAACCACTCCTATCACAAAAATGCTTTTGGTTCCGGTTCATAACGAATTAAATCATAAACTCAGGAAATGACAACTTAATTAATTTTAGTTTAGATAAACTAAGAAAAACCTAACCTTCGCTGTTTTAGGCAATCTGGGAACAAATACAGATTAACACTACATTGTTTATAGTAACGATTCGCCTCTCTATTCTGTTTTATTTTATTCGGCTCTTTACGAGGAATAGTTCCGGCCAAATGGGCCATTTCAACCAGTCAATACAAGTATAGGGATAATTTTGGGAATTATATGGATTAGGGCTCATTTTCATGAAAGCTTACGTTGCTTGCGATTTGGGTGAATAGCCAATTGAAATACGTGTTACACGTAATAGGGGGTCCTAAAACACGTGTTTCATTTGACTACTCACCCAAATCGGAAGCAAAGCAAACTTTCATGAAAATGAGTCCTTAGTAATACAGTGAATAAGTAAAAATTGTACTAAATGTAGCCTTTTTACAACCGGAGCAAGTTTGTAATCGGCAATAAGTGATGGTGGCAAAAAGGATAATTAAAATCAAGGATAATGCGTCTTCAGGTGCTGCCCCGGGTTGTTCAACCCATGTTATTGTTTGAGGACTGTTTAAGTTAGAGTAATACTAAGGTTAACTAAATACCTATAAATCAGTCATTTTCAGCCATTTCTATTTTAGCTTAAATGTTAGGTTATGTTAGATTGGATGAATTTATTATGAACTCTAGGAAAGTACATAAACTCTGGAGTCTTTACACGCGCTGAAGTTCGATGAATTATGAGAATTTTAATACACATCTACCTTATTTCCTTTTAGGATTTTCACAGTTACGACTCATTGCTGTACGTAACGGTGAATCGATTTTGTGACAAATGCTGGAACAAAATCAGATTATCGTTACTTGCACAAAGGAGTCGGAATTGTGAAATGCTTATAACCCGAAAAGGAAAAGGTATCCCTACATTATAAGTTTCATGATTCTCTCTAATTGAGAAACATACTGTAAAAACATAATGCAATTTAACCTAACCTAATATCAAGTAAACCTAAAGACAGCTGAAAGTAACTCATTTAAGTAGTCTTGAACGAAAGTTTAAATTTTTCCAAATAATTAAAAGTAGATAATTTACTGTCTTATAAAGAATTAGGTTTACTGTCTTTTGTTTACCAAATAATTTAGATTTGAATTTTATTGTTGTTTTACATGTACGTTTTATTAGAACGAACTCTAGGTACTTTCCCGAATGGCATATGACCTACCTTAACCCAACTTCCCCCATACCTAACATAAAGACAAGAAAGTGAACTTGACTACCTTCATACAGTAACTATGCCTATTTTACGTTTCTACCTAAACTATTATATGAACCTAACCTAACCTAAATATGGTAAGTGACAGAATGATGCGGGAGAGATCTTGAGTCCAATTTATTTAGTAACGTAATCTTTCTGGAGCATTTTACCACATCTGCTACAACTTCGTTGTCAACTATATCTCAATTACTATTTTTCTGTCTGTAGGACCACGTATAAATTGTAAGTTTAATTTAAATAACTTCTACATTAAGTAATGAATAAAACTTTTAAAGGTAGTATTACTGTTGAAATTGTTTTCATAATTTGATGGTAAACAGATCTTAACAAATGTAAAATCTATCAATAGAGTGCTTTTACTTGATTCTACTACTACTTAATCTTTAAACGTTCAGAAATTTATTAAACTGATATGATTACATAAATTTATGACAATTGTGTAACATTGCAAAAGAGAAACTATAATTTAACATATTCGGATTTTATTTCTAAGTATCTTGATGTGCATGTGGTTTATTTAGCTTCACATTTCAACAGAAAATGCGTGAACAAAATTACTACAATTTATCCAATGGACTCTGCATGGCCTTCTGATGGTGACGTCATTTTTCAGCCGTTAAGCCTTATTATCTAGGTGGCCTTGGCTCCGCCCTCTCCCTGGGGTAAGTCAGAATTCAACAAACCTTGCACACTCGGCTGGTAGGTCTATTACAAAAAATTGCAGTCTTATACTCAACTCCTTCACCCCACCCTCCAGAAAAAATGGTTTAAATATCCAATTTTATACAATTCGTTACTCATTTTTCAGCCTATCTTTTAGAACAGAGGAATTCATTTTGAGAAAAGGTGATTCTAAATCTTCAAAACGCTTCATCTACACAATGTTTTTTTTTTCAGCTATCTAGCTCTTCTGTTTTTTTTTTTTGTTTTTTTAGATATTCAGGTTTCCGTACATGTTTACGGGAACAAAAGGCGCCATCCGTCATGTTAAAAACATAGTTGCCCCGGGAGAAATAAGGGCATAGCATTTTTTCAAAAGTCGTTCTGATATCCTCAGACATGTAGGAACTCATGTACAAAAAATATATTTTTCTAAAATTGTGATGCAACCAGTGTTGGATGATTTGACGTGGAATGACCCAGCAATCGGAGAATAATCAAAGGTGTTCTTACATTGTATAAGCATGGTAAATATTGTGGCAATTGAAACTTCTAAACTACTAGAATGACATAGTTTTGTCCTTAATTTTTTTGTGTGTAAAAACTACGTGGTCTCTCTTGGCATTTTTTAACATTTTTTTTTTCAGAAGTAGAATGATTGGAAAACGAAAACTTGGTAGGATCACAAAAGTTCGTTTCGAACAAGCAAATGAAGATTCGTACCATAATATAAATCTCGCGAATATTTTTCGCTCTTTCTCTCTCCATGTATTGACAATCATATCTGCTGTCGTTTGTCCTGAATAGCTAGCTGTCTTCGCCAGGTTCTCGTATTCTACTTTCTTTTTTCCTTTCCCTCGTCACTCCATTCTGTATTTCTCTTGTCTTCACCCTACCTCCATTATTTCAGCCTTCGCTCCAAGTTCAGGTACCTCATTGATCGCAGCTTCAGAGACCTATTCGCTTCCTCCACCTACCAACCTCCTCCACACGTCTCCACGGCCTCCTTCTGTTTCACTCTGCATATTAAAAACTATCTGATCGATTTTCCTGGATTAGTAATTGAGCTGTGTTAATACTCGCCTGCCTTTGCTCGGTATTAAATTTCGTGCTAAGATTGATCGGAAAAAGGGGACTGATTCTCCTTGGTAAAGCGGGAGAAAAGGTGGAGAAGAAATTCCAGCGAGGGTGGAAATACTACAAACTTGATCCCCACATAGAAGAAAATGAGTGATAAAACAATGTAGTTTCTTCTTCTTCTTCTTTTTTTACTACTTTTAAATGCATCTTCTTAAGACATGAGAAAGTTTGAGGTATTCTTTCTGTATAATAATTGCTTAGTTAAAATCAGTGTCCGCTAAAAGAAAACTTCCAGCACCACACAGACGCGAAAATTTCTTGTCTGGCTTAGAGCTTTGGTTTCACGAAGTCCTGTGTTTCGAATTGCCAATTGATTTCAAAATCAATACGGAGCAGAGTTAAAGTAAATTAAAACAAGAAATGAAACTGGAAGTAATTGGGAGAACAACTTTGTACACAATCTTCCGCTTTATTAAAAGTTCTTTCTCCTTCATATAATGTATACCAATATATATACAGGGTGGACAAAAATTCATTGTCAAAACTCTAGGAACGGAAGTTCTCATCAAAATAAGGGGAAAAAATGTGTCTTTGTAATTTGTCGAATTCCGCTTAGTTTCGGAGTTACAAGCTGCCGAAAGCGTGGGAAAATGAAATTTAGAGCTTTATATTTCCAATACCATTAACAGTAGAACTCCGGCGACAGGGTACCCCCAAAGACTTCCAACCTGCTCTATCCAAAAATGAATATTTCGAAATTGTGCGCAAGGGATTCCCCAAAGGAACTAGAGTATTCCCAGAAATTCTCTGAAGTAAAGATAGACCGAAATGTGCATGAATTTGACGACTTTGCCGTAGGTAACAATAATTTATTTGCGCCAAGTCGATATCTCAAACAGATTCCATTTTCCGAGTGATTTTTGTAAAAGAAAAAGAAATTGCGTGGTTCCATAACCAACAGGGGTCAGAGATATTCTCCGAACTGCAATTCATTCAACGATCTATTGATTTATTTGTTATCAATGAGAGAGAATGTCATTGTAAACCTGGATGGTGATGTTTAATCATGTAAACAGTGCAGTATAAGGTAATAAACGACCGCAGTGCTCAAGTGGTCACAGGTGTCAGATCATGAGTTCCGCGTTTGAGTCCCGGCTAGCAATCGACTTTGTGTAATTTGATGCACAACACAAAAGCTTAATGGTAGCAAGATAGGATAAGGATCTTGGTTACTAAAACGACCCATAAATTCAAAGGCTGTATGTTTTCCTAGAAATCATGACAAGGGAATGTCTCAGATGTATTAATAATTATGAATTTATGA